>JAHWFP010224588.1:0-13701 GCA_023313725.1 Lithobius niger | reverse complement strand
CTAGTCATGTAATGCCTCTAGCTGCTATAGCAACGAAGAACAAGAGCTAGTCGCATAAGGCCTCTTGTTGCTATAGCAACGAAGAACAAAAGCTAGTCGCGTGTGGCCTCTAGCAGCTAGAGGCCTTACGCGAATAGCTTTTGCTCCTCGTTGCTATAGCAACAAGAGGCCTTATGCGACTAACTTTTGTTCCTCGTTGCCACAGCAACTGGAGGCCTTATATGCGACTATGTTTTAAGACGCCCCTTGAAGAGTTTCCACAGGTTGAACCCAAACGAAGCTACGAAGTCCACGAAGTTTCCAAAGGTTAAAATAGGCTTCACGTACTTCAAACTCAGTAGCCCGGCTGGCCAAGAGAATTGGTACGTGACTTTCCGCCGTATCATAAAGTCCTCCTGTTGCTATAGCAACGAGGAACAAAAGCTAGTCGCATAAGACCTCTAGCTGCTATAGCAACGAAGAACAGGAGCTAGTCGCATAAGGCCTCTTGTTGCTATAGCAACGAGGAACAAGAGCTAGTCGTAAGGCCTCTTGTTGCTATAGCAACGAGGAACAAGAGCTAGTCGCAAAACGTTTCTTGTTGCTATAGCAACGACGAACAGAAGCTGATCGCATAAGGTCTCTAGTTGCTATAGCAACGAGGCCCCAAAACTAAATTTGTCCGCCGGTAACTTACATTTTTTTTTTCTAATGCGATCAATTTTAGCTGTTTATTGCTGATGACCGATTTTTTTAGGCGGATTCATTTATACTGATTCAGTAAAGTATTAAAAAACATTGTTGCTTGAAAAGAAAAAAACGCACAATAACCAGCATTTAGTGATGCGCGGTGAAAGATAGAGTAACGGAGTTTCTAATTCTGTTGTGTTGTACATGTTGTCTGTCTGTATCCACTATCCACGATAACGTTGGAAGCCATTATCGGTTTCGTTTCAAATTTTTATCATCGAGTATATGCCGTACTTAAGATTTTAAGTTCGTAACCACTAAAATTGATTTAAATGGACATAAATCCTTCCGGTATGTTGTGCAACCCGTTGAGGATACCTTTGTAACATTTACACAGGTTAAAGTAATGTCGCAAAATCATCTCGCACGAAAGAGAAAAAAAAACAAGAAAATGACTGTGTCGGCAACATTTCCATACGTTTGAACTAATGTCGCGAAACTGAGTCATACAGGAAAGCCAACAGTGAGGCATGTGCCTTTAAAGGTACACCCGGCCTGCCTTATAACATGCCGCCTGTCTTATAACAGCCACGCGCTGATCGCCTACCGCGCATATACTATCGCAAAGATCAACTGAGATAGTAGCTGCGTTCCTCGCAGCGATGAACGCAACTACTGTCTCAGTTGGTATTGTGCGTTATAGATGAACCAGCATGAACGCATCAATTGGGTTGGCGCTAAACCGGTATGATTTTGGTATTTTAAAACCTCACGCTATAATTTTTTAGGTTAGTGTCTTATAATTTTGTTTCGGCAATCTGGTGGAATAATTAATTTTAATTTTTACCGCATTAGTCTTTTAGATTTTTGAACTCATAGTAATTATTAGCAAACGATTAAAATTAGTACTGCGCACACACAGATAAATCTTCAAGGTCATTGTAGGCACGCAAAGCATCATATACTTTCTGGACGAACGTAAATAAAATTAGCAATATTCAACAAAATTTCGTAGACGCCACATTTTAAAACGGATTTTTACCAAGGGATTGACTAACGGTAAGGAAATAGACCTTTGGTGCCGTACTTGATGTGGAGGATCGAGGGAGGAATATCCCTTTAAGGATCTCAACAAACACTAAACAAACTTGAAACAGCATCATTGCAGTTAACTGGACAGAAAGCCAGTGGCTCGAAAAGTGATAAATAAATACAGATGGAAACATATTTACGTTGCCTTTTGGACTTAAATGTCTGACGGCCTGAGCGGTGATTGAACCCACGAGCTTTAGGGACCAAAGGCCGAATTCCTACCGCTCAGCCATGTCGGCCGTGTCAGTATGGCTGAGCAGTAGGACTTCGAGCTTTGGTCGTGGATTCAATTCCCACTTAGACAGTCTGACATTTTAAGTCCAAAAGGCCACGTAAATAGGTTTGCATCTGCATGTAACGTAGTGCAAATTAGCACGTGTGTAGGGTATCCAGTTTATGCTCGATTACACGGACAAATTTGTTGAGTGTGAGGAACGTCGGAGCGTTATGTTTTCTCGTCTTACTTTGTGTTTTATTTTGATAAATGTTCGTATAATACGTAATATTGCGAATATGTGATATGTTCCTCCTTGTATATCGAGGTTAAAGCGGGAAGCATGAACGATGTTCGTGACAACAAATCGAAACGCTACCTCGTTAGTCGATTCGTTTTTGGTCCGTGCGTCCTTACAGAGAAAGGAAACCGTGGCGGCAGGGGTAGAAGAAATAAAACGGAGAAGCATATCCGTCGAATGTTGAAAAACGGGTCTTTCCGTTCCCATATTTTTGAGCTAGTCTTAGATCAGCATTTCCTGACACCCCCCACTTCTTTCAGCGTGGTGTTGACTGTTCGTTTTTGGGGTTTTAAGGGCCGCTTGTAGCCACGGGGCGCGGCACCGTTTTCTCTTGTTAGGGGACTGAGTGGGGGGATGGGGGGGGGGAGGGGGTTGGGTGTCGGGGTGGTTGCCGATTTGATTCTTCCGGTCTGTTGCTTGAAGCCCGAAAGTTGGGTCGGCGTTCGGTTTGGTTGGCTTTGGTTGGTGTTATGGGCACCGACGGATGTATGTTTGAGGTCGGTCGAGATCGGATTGAGGGGGCTCAGCGCGCTAAATGCGAGGGAAACGGCGAATATTGAAACCGCTATGGTTCCTGTGATACGTGTTTGTGTACGAAACGTACACTGCCAACGAACGGCCTGGCACGGCATCCTTTTCCTCCGTTCCTTCCTTCCCTCCCCCTCCACCCCACACAAATCATTATCGATCCAGAGCGGCGCGGCGGTACGCGGTAAAAGGGTCGAGCCAACTGTTGGAGTGAGGGAGGGGAGAATTACCTCGTCGGTCGGTTGGTTGGTTGGTTGGGCTGAGTGTAGCAACTTTAACCTGGTGGTTGTTATATTTTTGGTTGGTTCCCCACCACCCCCCTCCCCCCTCCTTTTCCACGTGTTCTTTGTGTGTGTGTAAACTTATTGGGGTTACAGCGAGACATCTGCGGAGATTGCGTGGTTGACTCAACATTGTGGAGCGACTAAGACGGATTTGCAAGCAGCGGTCATAGTGTATGTTAAACTGGACGGGTGTTTACGTCGATAAAAATAAACTCACGCGTGAAATATGTATTCATTCATTCAGGGTGAGCACACGTTTACCTTGTATGAATAGCTTTTTTGTGTGTGACGTGTTTTATTTTTAATATTTTTATTTTGTTAGGTATGTGTCTTAAACCGTACTGTCACTTTGAATTTGCTTGGGATTTTCGTTTATGAGTCCGAACCCTGATATTGAGAAGTTTAAGTTAAGAGTACCGTAAATACACAATTAAAGATCGTGGCGTTTACTTAATTATCAAACCTTTAGGACCCTGCCATTATTAGAAATAGGTTGACTAAATACGGATGCAAACCTATTTACGTTGCCTTTTGGGCTATATGTCAGACTGCCTCAGTCTGTTTTATAAGCCCAAAAGGCAACGTAAATAGGTTTGCATCCGTATTTAGTCAACCAATTCTTCGAGCCCATTGGGTTTCCGTCCCGTTTAACCCATTAGAAATAGGTCATTGTCGGAGACATTCTCAAATAGGGGGCAGACAAATCTAAATACAGAAATTGGTACGTTTTCTATTACTTACCTTTGGGATAAAAACGTAATATTTGTACCAGTATCACGGCAGTAACGATACTTTTATACCAGTGTCAATTGAAGGAAAAACAACACCAATTCGAGATTAATTAAAAATGAAACGAACCCTTTCCAGTGCACACACAAAAGTTAAACGACGTTTCGGAGAAAACATCCTCCGTCATCAGCTTTTCAATTAAAAATTAAAATTAAAAATACAAATGCAATGCACTCCTTAGCCAACCCATCAACAAGTGATACCATAGAAGCGTAAAAATTCTAAAACACATGTAATAAAAACCTCCTGTCTCCTTTCAAAAAAAGGCAGACAAAAGAGGCGGAGCAAGAAACACAGTCCTTCCACTTGGCGAACCAAGCTGGAAAGACCTGGTTTACGTAAATGTTTAATTTTAATTTTTAATTGAAAACCTGATGACGGAGGATGTTTTCTCCGAAACGTCGTTTGAACTTTTGTGTGTGCGCCGTAAAGGCTTCGTTATTAATTGATACCAGTGTCAAGACAGTAAAAATACATATTTTTTTTACCGGTATGCCATTGTCAAGGCAGTAAAAATAAATTTTATATACCAGTGTGAAAAAAGTAAACATATTTTTATACCAATGTCAAGGGCGTTTACAGAAGAAGAAACTGCTTTTATTCAAGCTCGCCTAAAGAGCGCGACGAAAATAGGTAAATAAAAAAAAAAAAAAAATATACTCTCTGAAGATGCCGTGCACTGACATGTATCTCTGTGTACCAGCTGATCTCACCCACGAGTAGTGTTCTAGTGTGTAGTGTCGAGTGTTGTGTTCTAGTTGTTTAGTGGCAGTACACATTCTGTACAAAGAGTGTGTACTGATGCTACACAATCTGTACTGCTAGCGTCTTCAGAGAATAAGCGAGGCAGAACAATCCAGTGATCCAATTATTGAAGGACGATTTTGTAAATGGCTGGAAGAACCTTGAATTAAGTAGGCGGAGAGCATTTTGAAAAAAACAATGACAGAAAAACTGTGATGTTCCTTTTAGGGATGAAACAAACGAGAGTTCGTATTGTGCTGAAATAACTGTACAGATGTTTGCTTTGATAGAAAATCTTCTTGAACAAATTTGCATCGATTTGAAATAAGAAGTAGCGTAAACACGTAGTTGCGTGTGCAAACTTCTGAAAGACTGTACATTACATTGAAGTGTGAAGCTGCTAACATGCGGACAATGCAACTTTCCTTGCCGAGGTGATGCTGGCAACACTCGACCAGACCCAGTGACGGCGCTGTAGGGGTGGGCCAGGATGGGCCATGATTTCCCACCCCCCACCCCCCAAAATACTACACGCTCCCGCGACGTTCCCCCTGACCACAACACACAAGTAACCACCAGAAAATAAGATGCAGGCTAAACTTGAAATCAAATGAATAAACTGAACTTTTTATTTTGTACATTTATTTATTTATTTTTGTAGGAACGTCGTATAGCCTAATTTATGTTGTGTGTTTATGGATTGTATTTTAAAGAAAATTGGACTGCATTGAAGCGTACGTTACATTCAGGTTGAATTAAACGGAATAAAGGTGTCTAATGCGGCTGCCTTGGGGAAAAAAAAGTTCTTGGCCCACTCTTGTTTCCAGATGTGCCCTCTGTCGGCCCCCCAAACTATTCAATCCTGACGCCGTCACTGAGCAGACCATTGGTCGAATTTCAGAATCACGAGAGAACCGGCCACTTCTGAGTTACAGGATTCCGACAGAGAATTAAGCTTAACATGAACTCGGCGGTTTGTGTAGTTAGAAAACAAAAGTGAACTGGTTTGTTGTTTAAGGTGGGCTGTGGTTTAACTTACCTCAAGGTCAAAATAGGAAAGGGACACGAACAAGCTTTTTCTATAAGGCTTTATTGTGTGCGCGGCGTATCTTGAGTCCTGGAAGTATCTTATGAGCGGCTACGTCTTCCTGGAGGGAGCGGCTTTAATCGACGGGCGCCATTGTTTTTGTAACCATTTTGGGTATCAACAAGGCACTCTGCCACCAAAAACGTACAATCGATTATCTGTGTTCGTTCTGCAGCGAACTCAAGATAGGCTGCGCACACTTTAGATACCACAAGGTTGCTGTAGTGTTTAGTCCTCGTGAAACCATGCTGCTTCAACTTTTTTTTTACCATTTTTTTTGTACTTTTCAGCACGGTAAATAAACAATGACCAGTCTGAGCATGAATGCGTCATTGGTAATAAAACGTTACCGTTTTTTCCCCATCATGTATGGATAACACATCACACATTTGTGAATTTTCGGCGTGTTAGTATTGTAATGGCTGCCCGGCTGTTCCTGATACGTCAGTGATTTTTGGTGGTGATTTATTGTAGGATATAAATAGAAATCACGAGTTACGGGTTAATGGAAGTATAATGTTAGCGGCCTATCTTGAGTTCGCCCCAAAACGAACACAGATAATCGATTGTATATTTTTGGTAGCAGAGTGCCTTGTTGATATCCAAGATGGTTACAAAAACAATGGCGGCCGTCGATTAAAGCCGCTTCCTCCAGGAAGACGTAGCCGCTCGTAAAATACCTGCAGGACTCAAGATACGCTGTGCAACACAATAGACAGTGGCATTTCTAACTGTCGTTGTGAGGACACACCAGAAGATTTCTCTCCTCGGGTTATATGTTTGTTCCCCTCAGGTTCCACTGAGAAAGGTTGAACAGAGCTGAGACGGAGCGTGAAATGAAGAAGCTCGCATCAATGCCGTGGGTGTAGTGCTTCTGGCTAGTGAGCGGATGGTCCTGACAAGGTTAGTTTCGACTGGAAGAACTCATTTTCTTTCTTTCTGATAGAACTGGTTGGGAAAAAAAACCCCGAGAGATGTGGAAGGTTTGGAAGAAACTGGAAAACTAACAAAATGCACTGAAATGATGGAATGGATACGGTTGTGTTTAGAAACGAACTCGTTTGATGTTTGTGATAAGTTTTAACTGAACGGAAGTCAAAACGGGAAAAGAACATGCATACGCTTTCCTGTAAGGTTTCAGGTACCACTATGTTGTTTAGTCTACATGAAACTTACTGCAGTATTGTTTTTTTTAATTAATTACGTTAGGTAAGCTAATAATTGCTGTTTGCTTGCTTCTTGGCTAAGCAATATTGTTGAAAAACGGTAAAAAAAAAAACTAATCGTCATTATCAACAGCCTTATTAATAACTTAATGCTACGGGAGCAAAAATAAGTAATAGGAAATAAAGAAAGAAGTCACAAGGTAAAGGGTAAACGAAGCAAGCAGTCTGAATTAACAAGACGAGTCTTTAATGCAGACTGCTAACTTCGTTTACCCTTTACCTTGTGACTTCTTTCTTTGTTTACTACTTGCATTATTTCTAGTGTGGAGGCCAAGAAGCAATGTTGCTTTCCCTCCTTGTATGTATGTTTGTGATCTCTAGGTCACCACTGAGAAAGATTGAACAGCTACTTAGCTCGGTTGGAGCCTGTAGCCAGTACCTGCCCCGGTAGCGCAGTGGTTAGAGTGCCCGGTTAGTAAACGGGCAGTCCTGGGTTCGAGTCCCAATCGGGTCAGTTGTCATTTCTTTCTTTCTTAGTCTAGTGTATTGTGTATCCTCACAAGGCCAGTCTTTAATACCGAACTGCTTGCTTCTTTTAAGTAATAGCAAGAATTTATAGGGGTGGAGAAGAGAATTTGTAACTCTAAAAAGGCCCTATTGAAACGTTTTCAGCCCATATCGAAAATTCCCACATAAAAATCATGGCGCCCTCTATAAACTTCGACGCAGCTAATAGGAATGAATCTAAGACGTTTCAGTACGGGGTCTTAGTCACAAATTCTCTTCCCCAACCCTAAAAACTTTTGGTAATAGCTATACCGCCCCTGGTGAACTGCATTCGGATTTATCACCCGATGGACGATATCCCGCACATGGCCAATCCGCGAGAACTACGTCAAGAGACGTCGATACCGAAGGCGGATTGGCCAAGTAAGGGACATCGTAAAAGTAATTCATCGCACGTCCCTAACTTTCGAAATGAAAAACAAAATTGTTGAGGTAAATGGAAAGTTTGCTTTCGTAGTTCTGTTGTTTATGCAGGGTTGTGGTCTATGCCATTTGAGGGGACGCGCGGCGGGTGGTGTGTCCTAAGGGTTAGAATTTCCTTAAAAAAAAAGGTGTAGGAGAAACGCTTTTTTTTAATTCAATGGACTGATGTCTGTTATCATGTGGCCCATCACGAAAACGTCATCATGTCAAAATTACGTCGTTCACCTCAGTTACGTCATGTGACGTCATCCCACTTTACTGTACATGGCATCCATATCACCACACTTCAGTGTGGCGATATGAATATCACGCAGTGTAAGGAGTGTGGTAAATAAATAGACACAAATCGCTGGAAATAATAATGATTTTCGCTGTTGGCTTATTTCCAATTTTCCTTAATAAGGAGTGTGGTGATATGGGATGTATCGCTGATCGTTTTTAGCATTGTGAAAATTAGGGACCGTGCGATAAAGTGCCATTATTACATCAATTTTCATCGTCCGTCTGTGACACCCTATAACAGTTGGACGACAGCTGTACAGCAGCAATATTGTGTGCCGTAGCCTTAGGTAATTATCGCTTCACTTCATTGAATAAGCGCCGAGCTTAATACAAGAACAAGGAAATCAAGTGATAAACGAGAGACTTGACGTTTATTTTTTCAGAACACAGTATAGCATGGCGATAAATAGAGAGGTTCGCCAAGTAGAGGAAAGTGAGTAATACCTTCGGAAACAACGTACGTTGGTGTAGAAATGGGATGAATCTGTGTCTGGATCAAGTTGGATTGAACTTGTGGGCTTTCCATCCTTCCAAAAATGTGATTTCAGAGCCTGATTCTAACGAAGCAAAAGTACAGGGGACTTGCTTCTAACCCACCCACCTCCCCAAGCATACGTATTAATGCAACAACAGCTGCTAAACTTGTATATATTGTATCTTGAGTTTGAAAGTCGTAAATCCTTTGAGACAAAAAGGTACGAAAGGTACGCCTACATGTTGTTGCTCGTGTGCTGCCGACAGGCATGCCAGTAGTGAAGACGGAAATCACCCTTACCTGGCTACCGGAATCTTGAAGACACCGTTGATTAAACATCGTCTATGACTCCTGCATCACCAAGTTCGATTTTTAAAACCCAAGGGGGGATCAAGTGGCGAATGAATACATACCCGGATCGTTTAACCAGTCTTGCTTGTAAGATGGTGCAACGCCAATAACTCTTGGCTGCATTTAGATTATTTATAATAATAAATAAATAAAAATAATATTGACTGAGAAGGACAACACTGACAGAACAGGGTCCGGAGACCGCTTACGCAATGCCAGAGCAATGTACAGAAAGGAAAGTAGAATCATTTAAGAATTGCCCCTCGGAAGGAAGTTTGCCAAGTTACAACGCTCACCTTGTGCGTTGCTATGGCTAACATCTTCTACACCGTGTAGGATATTGATCCTTGTTATTGTATTGCAAGATCATCTTGCGATAACTATGTAAGTTACCGTAAATGGTAATCCTTAACGATCGGTTGTCAGTGAGTAGAAACGAAGTCCTGGTGGTAGAGGAAGCTGATAGCAGTGAATACTCATGGGACCAGCAGTGGCTCCTCTTGTGTGCAATTAAAGTAAAGGGCCTAAGGTATAAAAGGCCTTGGTCCACCAATGGACAACCAGTTGGGTACTGGAGTCCAAACCAACAACAGCTCTTCCTTCTACTGCAGCCAACTCGTACAGCAGTCCTGGACCACTTCTAAGATGTTTCAAGGATTAACTGTGCGGCATAGAATAAACCATGTGTTACTTTTCTATACCTGGCTCTTATTCTCTTCTTGGTGTAGCAACGCTGTTGTGGGACATGTATTGGAAGGATTAAAATAGGAAAATAAGTTGGAAGTTTGTAACATACGCCTGGTTAAAAAAATAAGTCCTTCGCTCCTCGTTTCATGTACTCATGGTAAAACTCAAAACTAGTGGTAAACAGTTGGTCTGTATGGATTGACTCAATGAGAAAGTAATATATAGTCAGAGAATTATGTAGAAATATACCGCTAATCTTTCACCACGAAGACACCTTCAATGTCTCCCGAATTTTCCATGGCGAACTGCCCTCTTCCTCAGGCACTTCGACAAATTTCGGCCTCTTTACACCTACATCGTCTGCTACGAATTTGTAATCCTTATAATCCCAATTTGTTATTTGTAATCCTGAGGAAGATAGGCAGTTTGCCATTGAAAATTCGCAAGACATTGAAGGTGTCTTCGTGGTGAAAGATTAGAGGTATGTTTCTCCAAATTCTCCGAATTGTGACTGATTGACGAACCTTCACGGTAATATGACGAACGAATATACAGTCGTTAATCGGAAAAAGAAAGAGATGTCTGTCCATATAAATGAACGAGCCACCTGACTCCCCGCAATGACGTATAAAAGCACAGAGCTTTCAATATCTTTTAATATGCCAGCACCACCACTTTCATACGATTGACAGGTAAGCCGTTGATGCTTTGGTGTCAGTCATAGCTATTCAAAACAGACCCTACCCTACTCAGACTCGAACCCCAAACCTTCCGCTTACACGTTCGATGCCCTAACTACTGCATCACCTGGGTTAGGGAGAGGGGCCGGGGGGGGGGGTTGAGGTAAGGGACTAAAAGATAAAGTTATTGCCAAGCTTAGATGTTGTTAATCTTTTCTCCTAAACTCCGGTGTTAAACTCTAAATCGACTACAAACTTTACTATAATTTCGATGCACGTCGTTTATCATTGCTGGCGTGCTAACTATGCCTGGCCGCGCGAATTTCCTGGCTGGCTAAAGGTTTTGTATTTGTTGATTTTGTTGAAAATCAAAACGAAAGTATCTGTGAATTCATTCCGGGTGTTGCAGACATAGGGCCTTAGGGCTTCGTCGGGCAGATGACCGGGTGCGGTTAACGCTCGCTAAAACCCTTTGACCCTTTTTTGAAAGTAACTGTGTTTCAGTTAAAACCGTACAGTTTTTAAACCAAATGGCGACGTTAAATTTACAGCCTGATAAGATAGAAAAACTTATTTATTTCGTAGATGTGGACTTCAATGCTAGGTTGAATTGTTTCAGAGTTGTCGGCGCAACAACGCATCGACCGTTGTTGCGTGCTTATTGCTTGGTAAACCACTATTTTTTCCTATGTGTTTTACCACTGTTGTTAAATCACCTAACTAGAATACCTACCTTAACTGATTATCAGAAATCAATGTATATCAAAGACTTGACACACAGAACAACATGTGAAGGAACGTGCGACTCTTAGCTGATGGTTGAAGACAAATTCATTCCATGTCAATCTTCCCGGCATTTTCCATGCATTCTAGTCCCTGTGTTAGGGCAAACATATTTTTTTCTTTCCCGTAGAAGTGTAGGAAGTGGTCTTGTAATAAGTATCGGAAATGAACATGTTCTTGTACTTGATTTCATCTTTTTAAATCGCTACACGGAAGCATAGGAGTGCACAAGGGGAAGAGGGGGCAGGTGAGGGGGGAAGGCATCCGCCCTGCCCTTTTAAGCAACTGGCCTTTTTTGGCGTTGACTTTAGCAATAAAAAAAAATGTTCACCGTGCTTACCTTTAAAAAAAGAAGACGCAAAAAATATTTTTTATAGCCCACGAAAATATAATTACCTGCTTTTTTATAGCGTTTCCCTCCTTTTGAGCTTTATTCCCCTAGAAACTTGAAAGTCGGCTTCCCAGCCGGGCTTGTATACTACTGACCATGCACAGGATTGGGGTTGGCTATATATAGACCATGGAGGGGAGGCCTGGGTGGGACTTAAGGTAATGTATATTTTTGTCGGCTATAAAAACACTAAAATTGCAGGCCCTGCACTTGCTTAATTTTAGTTTTTATTGCCTAAACGAAAATATACATTACCTTAAGTCCCACCGAGGCCTCCCCTCCATGGTCTAGGTTCTGGGTGAGGAGAAATAATGCCATCGGACGGCTGCGCCGAGTATATATAGCCAGCCCAATCTTGCGCATGCGCAGTAGTACAAGCCCGGCTGGGAAGCCAACTTTCAAGTTTCTAGGGGAATAAAGATCAAAAGGATGGAAACGCTATAAAAAACAGGTAATGTATATTTCGGTTAGGCTATAAAAACTAAAATTAAGCAGGTGCATGGCCTGCAATTTTAGTCTTTTTAAATATACCGAAGAAATATTTTTTACTCTTTTGATTGGTGCGACGGTGCCTGAGAAACTTCAGTTCAACTTTATCCACCCAAAACTAAAACTGGCATAAGAGACGCCGCCGAGTTTCTAAAAAGGGTCGGCCTTTGAAAGTAGTCATATCATTGTACCAGGGAAAGGCCGCCAAGGGTAATCCTATTAGCCAAGTTTATCACACCTACTAAGAGTTCGAAATTTATATGAAAACTAGAAGACTGCTACTAGCAGTAGCCATCTTCAAGTTTTCATTTAACGTCTAAAGTATTATTCGATGCGATTAACTTGGCTAATAAGGATTAACCTTGGCGGCCTCTCCCTGATTGAATGATATCACTACTTTCAAAGGCCGACCCTTTTTGGAAACTGGGCGGCTTCTCTTATACCAGTTTTAGTTTTGGGTGAATATCACAACTGTCATAGGCCTGTGAATACAAAGAATCCCACGGTCTAATCGTCACCTCTACTTTTTTTGTCGGGAGGTATTTTATTTCTATAAATTTCCTCATTCATAATTTTCACATTTACCAAACGTGTACTCCCCTTTTAGCAAAAGTTTGCCCTCCTCTTAGTGAGTCTATGCACGCTACTGGGTTAAAGTGATGTAACTTGAAATAATCATTTGATTTGCCGAGTTCGATTTACATCACTTTAGCCTGTTAAGAATATAAGCGGTCAGCGACAGATTACTTGGCCAACTTCAAAGAAGCGCGCGTTCTTTGACAAGATACTTTCGTGAAACGATCCTGACGACAGCTAGCTTTCGTCCTTGGGCGACTATACGGCACAAAATCGGATAACTCGCCGGGCGTAATTGCATTATTTCTTGCCAACACGGCGACGACACGGCTTGTAAAGCTTTCAGCGTCACTCTAATGACGTTAAAGTTTGCCTTTACTTTTGCCTTTACTTAACTATTAAGGTAGCCAAATCGAATTGGCTTTGGTACGCGTAAGGCTATGAGGGCGAAAGTCGTTATCGGGCGAAAGTGATTGCACCGCTCGGTCGACACAATGAATTAGAATTGCAAAACCAATTTGGCGTTGACATCTCTCAGTTAACTCGTCGAAAGTAGCAAGACCTCGCCAACACGTACTTAAGGAGATTTTTCCGTGGCTTTCGTGTCATTTTGCGTGTAACGCTACCACGCCAAGTTTAGCTAACCTCCTTAAGTGTGGGGGGGGGGGGGAAGGTGGAAAAAATTTGGTTTACGTAAAAAATACGAATTAATGAATCTACGGAGATGTCTAAAAAAAAAAAAAAGAAAATGCCGTGAAGGCTGACACGGTTGGTGTTTGGGTTGGATTTGTCTAGCAGTGATCTTTCTTATTCAGTGACCATTACTTGAATGACATGAAGTGCATGCTTTGAGGTTTCGTTTTATATGTCTTGTTACATTCATTTCTGAGTAATTTTCCCGAATGACGATTAGGGATTTCTATTTAATTATTATATTTAAGAGAATAAAATCCCCGAAACCCCGTGCTCTTCTATTCGTTCTTTTATTGATTGAGTTTTGAAAATCTGATAAAAACAATACATGGTGGTTAGTAGCTTGATTCAGTGAAGTAATGATTGTCACGGGTACGCTGAAGTGCTTCTAAACTGAAGTGCTTCTGATGGAACTGCTTCTAAACTGAAG
>JAHWFP010224587.1:15241-38171 GCA_023313725.1 Lithobius niger | reverse complement strand
TGAAGCTGATTACTTCGACCTGGACCAGAAACTTGGTAGCAGCCATTTTTCCTTTGATCTCCCTACTTTGAATGCCGAAACCTTCGTGCATTCTTTGACTTTCATGGGTTTTGGAGCTGATCACCTTGATCTGTTAATAAAGCAGGCATACATCATTAAATACTGGACGCGTGTGTAAAACAATACACGCTAATCAGAAAAAAAAAACAGCCGCCCCAGCCGAGTCTCGAACCTAGGACCTTCGGTTTCCAGCTGGGTGCTTCTATTAATATACAGCGATTTGTGCTGTTAAGTTTTAAGAGTAACATTTTTTTTTATTGCACGAAACAAACACCACGCTCAGAAGTTAGGCATACTGACAACCAAACCTAGCTCGCAGTTACACTCGTGAAATTTCTAAATTGTTTTTCTTTTTTTTTTAAACGTTTCTTCATTTTACACCCAAAGTGATACTCCTAATTACTTTAAAAGACATCCTGCTTCGAATCACGTGCAAATTAGTCGGCTACAAAACCCCAACAAAACAGGCCGGCTGGTCTGTTCTTTCCAAAAACAACCGTTTGCAATGTGTATAAACGGGAGCTCGTGGTGGTCGTACATTTCCCAACTTTTTTTTGCCACTAACGGTCACGAGCGGCTGAAGAAGCTGTGCGAGCGCGCTGCAATTATCCTAATCCGATGAAGACCAGGAAAGGCGCGCGTGGGGGGCTGAAAATACAGAAGCTGAAAATCAGTGCCGACGAAAACGCAAGCAGCTATTTTAGCAACAGACAAAAACAAGTGGTTTTCTGTTCACTTCTGCAACTTTTCGGACATGTTGAGGAGCAAACCTCTATCACGCACTGCAACAGCGATCACTCTATCACTTAATCTAAAAGCAGTAACCATGACAATTGTCGGTTGAAAGTGTGTGAGCTTTTCGGCCTAGTTTTAGATTTTCGGCGTAATTGCCAGCTTTTAGGCCTAATTTTTACCTGCCGTTTTAATTTCATAAGTAGCATCTAACGTAGAATTGGGTTAGAGAGTAGGACTCTTTATTTACGCAACACTGTGTAGAGACTTCGCGTTGCTGGGCAAAAATGAGTCCAAAAAGCCGTAAATTAGGTCTAACTTTTTACCTGCCATCTTAATTTCGTAAGTAGCAGCTAACGGAAAATGGGTTCTAGAGTAGGCCAATTCATTTATGCAACACTGCGTGGAGACTTCGCGTTGTCAGGCAAAAATTAGGCTTAAAAACTGTAAATTAGGCCTGGTTTTAGGCCCCATTTTTTTATCTGCTGTTTTAATTTCGTAAGTGGCAGCTAACGGAGAAGTGGGTTCGAGAGTAGGCCTACTCATGCAAGCAACACGGTGCCGAGATTATTTTAAATGAAGCTATAATGTGTGTCGTTAACGAATTCATTTTTTTTTTTTTACGGTTGCGTGTCTTCCTGTAGCGGTTAAATGCCACGATCAAAAGTTATCATTTCTTTGATTAACGTCGAAAAAAACCTATAAACTATAAGGAAGCAACGATGTTTGAATTTGGCCCTGTTTTTAAAGTCAACTTTAACTACCACTGATGATAAAGGAGTCGGATGGACGGGCAAGGTCGTTGCTGTCGTCCATACCCAGCCGTCTCGGCTTTACAGAAGGCCGAAAGGCCGTCAAAATTCAAAACGTTGGGGTATTAATTTGAGTCTCATGGTCCAGACCTGGTGGACGGTGATCCATTTCACAGACCGATCCACTGACAAAACTAGCCAGATTATCGAGCCGGATTGCGCCCCCCCCCCCCCCCGCCACGCCCGACTCTCGGAAGATATGGGATGAGTAAAAAACAGTATGACCTGGGTCCACTGCCCCAATGTCACACCTGAACCAATGTAGTTATTGACCCAACCACCCACTTTGGACAGTAAGTACTCAATTGGGCATTAAGTCTGTCCTCCTGTCCAGAGTTTTTCAATTTTTGCAGGAGGTACAGATGTATGACAAGATTTAGATTATGGGTTTGAATAATATCTCTGTAATGTGTGGTGCAGTGGCAACCCGGACCACTGCACTGTGACTGAGGTTGGTGCTAATGACCTAGCTGTCGACGCTCCATTAAGCCTAATCCCCCCCCCCCCATTTTTTATCCACTGCAGTGTTGCCACATGCTAGTAAGCTTGTTTTGAGTTCGAGTTTGAGTTTATTTCAGTAAAGTTAATAATGAAAAAAATTTGAAAAAGACGAACTTGACACCAAACGAGCATGTGCCCGCGCGTGGGTGAGGATCGCGCGCGCACACAAAAAAATAAAAAATAAAAAATTAACATTTTCTTTAAAAAAAATTAGGAATAAAACAGTAATTAATGCGTAAAACAGGGTTTCCAAAATCAAACAAAGCATGATGAAGAACAAATTAATAGGAAATAAAGTGAAAAGCACTAAGAGTGCAAAAAACACTAAATATCCCGCTCATAGACTCTAACAAACAGTAATTAAGTAGAATTTACACGTGTGATATTCACTCTTTTTTGCACTCCTAGTGAAGGAAATGTGGCGACATGCAGTTAGTTTCCTGCAAACATAATGTGGAACAAACTATAGAAAACACTTGCAACCAAATACGAAAAGTTGTCATTATTGACTCATAATGCTAAACAGCATTGCTAAGCTCATAGGGTTTTGATCTGATGACCACTTAAACAAATGGCTCTTGAACGATTCAGCCCAGATTAATTTCGGTAGGCACTGAATTAAAACAAATTACTACCGTTTGTCCCCGAAATCACAGGTGCCACCACAGGGTATTGCCCTTCCTCTCCAGATATAATTGTGCGCACTTCCCAGATATGTAGCCCCTCCCCCCTCCCCAAACCTTCCCCAGATATTTTCCCTCCGGTAGCTCCACGCTATTTATTTTTCTGTCTGTCACTGCAATACCCCGATTAATAACGGCTTTTCTGTTCGTTAATAGCAGTACCGCCCCGAGAGTAGGTCAGTCTCAGTCACTTATTTTGGTCTCACGTGTCGCAGGTCCTGGGTTCAACCCTGTTCTCCCCCCCCCCCCCCCACGCATTCTTGAATTGAAGGGCCTGGAGTTCCCATTACAGCGCACATATTTGTGTTCATTTTAAATGATCGGAGGTTTCCCGGTTCAAATCCCTGGGTTGACTCCCCCTTTACCAAATATTTCTTCTTCTCAAAAAAGTCTGGTAATGTTCAAAATTGAGCCGGTTCAGCCACACAAGCATTAAATTACTTCGGCTGACATACGGCTTAAAATAAATAAATAAATAAAAAAACCTAAATAAATTAAATAGTTTTTTAAATAATGAACCAGGAAATAAAATTTCCAATGAGCTGATAGACACACCGCCGTTAACAGGGTACGCCACGTAAGTTTTCCATTCACATTCGTTTTAAATTTTATCGATAACTTTACGGCTTATTTACGGCATGAAAAAGTTCATGTTTCTTAGCCTACTCCACGAAGTTCGAACGTGTAAAACAAAATCATTGCATCTCGAAAATGATAACAAGAATGTTTAGCCTTAAGCCGCAGTAAACTAACCGAGGCGCGATCACAAATTAAAATGAGTTTAATGCATTTCAAAATGACCGTAATTCAAGCTGGAATATCCCAACATACTTATCGCAATACGATAGTGTAAAGAATTTATAGCATGTAAATAACAAATTAGTAATCTAATACTAATCATTGCTTAAACTGAGCAACACAAGGCAGCGATTATTTGCTGCTAATTTAGTTTTTTTTTAATGACTGCCTTGTGCTTTTAGTTTCGTAATTTGTGTTCTGAACTATAGTTTAATGTGGTTGGGTCAGTCTGGGTCATACGTCAGAGGTCGCGCCGGATCACTTCGAGTTAGTGGGCCACTGGGTCAAAAATTGGGTCTACATGTTGATTCTTGTTCCAGTGACCCACACCAGAACAGTAACACAAAATAACCCAGAGATCCATTTCATATCTGAAAGTAACTTAAAGTAACTAAAGGCTCAATTTTGAACAGTATTAGAAATTACTGAAGGTGAAGAAATCTGGTAAGGAAGGAGGGTCAAATCCGGTAATCGAACCGGGGAATAACCGAAAGCAAAGATTTCCAAAATTAACATAATTAAATTGCTTCCTACTGTCTGGTCAATAGACTTACTCGGACCGTAACTTTACCTGGTTATCCTTTCCAGCTAGCTACTTTAGCTTGGCTACTTTCACCTTAGCTTCTTAGCTTATAGTTATTTTCAGCTTATAGTTATTTTCAGCTTAGTTATACTTTCAGCTTAGCTACTTGCAGATTAGCTACTTAGCTTAGGTACTTTCAGCTTAGCTACTTTCAGCTTAGTAACTTTGCTTAGTCACTGTTAGCTTAGGTACGTAGTTTAGCTACTTTGCTTAGTTACTTCAGCTCAGGTACATAGCTTATCTACTTTGCTTAGTGCCTTCATCTTAGGTACGTAGCTTAGCTATTTGCTTAGTTACTTCAGCTTAGATACGTACCTTACCTACTTTTAGCTTAGCTACTTTCAGTTTAGCTACTTTGCTTAGTTACTCTCAGCTTAGCTAGCTTAGTTAAGTAATTTTCAGCTTAGCTACTTATAGCTTAGGTACTTTCAAATTTAGCTACTTAGCTTCGCATACTTTCAGCTTAGCGTAGCTTAACTTTCAGTTATAGTTATTTCTTAGCTAGTATCAGCTTAATTACTTTCATAATCAGCTTTGCTAATTAGCTTAGTTACTTTCAGCTTAGCTACTTAGCTTATATACTTCCAGCTTAGCTACGTTTTGCGTAGTTAGTTTCTGCTTAGATACTTAGCTACTTTCAGCTCAGCTACGTAGCTTAGGTATACTTTTAGCTGGTTATACAGTTACGTTCAGTTTATCTACTTAGCTTAGCTACTTTCAGCTTAGCTGCTTAGCTTATGGTTATTTTCAGCTTAGCTTATGTACATTCAGTTTAGCTACTTATTCTTGGCTATTTAGTTACTTAGTTACTGTCAGCTTAGCTACTTACCTTAGTTACGTTCAGCCAAGAATTTGTAGGGTTGGGGAGGAGAATTTGTGACCGAGACCCATACTGAAACGTCTTAGATACATTCGTATCAGTTCAATCTTAGTTTATAGAGGGTGCCATGTGTTTTATGTGGGAATTTCTACTCAGTTTCTTAGCCTAAAATTAAACCAAACTAAATGAAACTAGCTTGCATTTAATTATTATTTAGCCTAGCGTAGTTGTAATTTAGTTTACTTTAGATTTGGGCTGAAAAATGAGCAAAAATTACCAGATGGAACACGTGGCGCCCTCTGAAAACTCGGACTGAACTAATAGGGACGAATCTAACGTGTTTCAATAGGGACTTTTTAGAGTTACAAATTCTCCCCCCCAAACCCTATAAATTCTTGGTTTCAGCTTAGCTACTCTGCTCATTGTTACTTTCAATTTAGCTACTTTCAGCTTAGCTACTTAGCTGAGTTACTTTCAGCTTAGTATAGCTCAGTTACTTATAGCTTAGCTGAGCACTGTTGTTATTAACATTATGAGCACTCACATACTAATATGCTGGGCCATCGGCAGTTTGGTGCTAGCAGAATTTTTTTGCTCCAGGCCCGAAGCTCAAAAGGTTCCCAATCCGCTAGCGGCAAAAAACATTTCAAATTCCCGTTTTTGACGTGACTTTCACATTTCTTTTCTCCAAAAATTGTTTAGAAAAGTGCTAGCTTTTTTTGGGTTGGGACGAACGGAGGGCAAAAAACTCCCGGGGGGGGGGCCCCCCGCGCGGCCGCCCGGGGGGGGGAGCCAAATAAGTTATCCAGGCCAGAATGAACCTGTCGGTGACTTGTAGCTACAAAATAAGTGCTACGAGAAACCGCGTTGCGTCGGCTATAGTCTGTTCCACATTATGTTTTCAGAAAACTGACTTCATGATGCCACGTTTTCTTCCACTAACGACTGCAAAAACATGTAAATATCGCACTCGTAGACTCTAACAATAACCGTAGAGAGTCTACAAGTGTGATATCAACACGTTTTGCACTTATAGTGCAAAAAAACGTGAAGTCATTCAGTCAGTTTCCTGCAGACATAATGTGGAACAGACTATAGCAACACGGAAAGCCGACTGAAACAAATAATCAAATATCAGAAAAATAAATAAAATGAAAATATCAAAAGAAAGTATAACCAAGACCTTTACGGAGCTTGACAGTATGCAAATATACTACAGTACATATCCGTCGATTAGGTTATGAGCAATTAGGTTAGGATAAGAAAACGAAATTACAAACGTAAAACAAAATTGGGGGGGGGGGGGAATTTAGTTTTATTCTTTGTCTGGGGTAATAGGGCATAACAATTTTTTTTTAACACCGTATATAGTCGACTTAAAAGGATGCAATATGAATCGATGAACAAAAAGAAAAATCAATGATACGGTGAAGCATTAAGTCAGGTTATCAGCCAGTTTCATTTATTGGCTGGGAGCAACTTTCTTCTTGACGCAAGCCAAGACTGTGCTAGAAAGATTTTTGTTGTTAACTCAGGGTTAAATCCTGTTATTTCATTGGGGATTTAATCGCTCTTTCAGGATGGTTCGACGCGATATCTGCAAAGCCGGGAAGAACTGCCACCGTCTCGCCATCTCGTGGCAACATTTGGAATCAGCGCGGAACGAGTGAGGAGGCGTTTCGCGTTGTGCCGCCACCCCTGCCCTGATTTTTATCGTCGTTATTTCGAGGTGAAATGACGTTTATTTTCGAGTTAGAATGCTGAACACTAAATTATGGTTCTGTTTAGATTCGTAAAGGATTTATAAGAATAACCAAAAATTGGATAAGGCTCTAGAGCTGCGCTGAGCCCACCACACGATTGGTTTTTGGACATGTTCCAGCGATGTCGTTTAGCCAAGTAGCATTCACCAATCATAAGCTGATCTGTCGGATGCAAAAGTAAAAATGGTAAAAACCATTTGATTGCAGCAGTACGGTTTCACGTGGACTAAACAGTGCAGCAACACTGCAGTATCTAAAACCTTACACGAAAGTCTATTTATTTATTTATTTATTTATTTATTTATAACAAACAATTAGTCGGCAGCATCCGTGGGGAATGTGACGAATCAAAAAAATAGAAAACAGAATAAATAAAACTTGAAATAAAAAAAATTGCAGCATCGATGATGCCATTCAACCAGCAATGGCGACAATGCTTTCGGAAATTGGGGAAGTATTTGAAATTGACGGACACATTTTGTACTTCATACAAACCGTTTTCAATTGTTACACGAAATTTGAACCACGGATGCATGGATGAATTAAGGTCCAACCCGACTGGCTGACTTCTCTGAACACAAAACCATCCGTTATTAGAGCTGGGTCGTTATAACAAGTAATGTCCTCGAGCGAAGCGAGACGACGCCGAATGAGCGAGCGACAGAGAGCGACTCGGCTAGTATTTAGTAACATTTTACTGCGAACACCTATAGTGTAGCACATGCTTTGATATCGTAGCTCTACAAGTTCTAGGCCTATTAACTAAACAACTGCCTAAAATTATATTCATAAAAGTGTAAACTTTATCCAAAGTGCCTAAAAAAAACGAGTCTTAGGGCGCGTTTTTGCAACAAGTCATTCTCGCTCACCGAATGCTATTTGCTAGTCAACCGTTATTTATTTATGATTAGCTCCCGTTGCTACTAACTGAATGCAGTAGTAGATAACAAATTGTTTGTATTATAAATAACAAAACGGATAAAGGACAAAGTGCTACATTGCTACAAGATTGTTGTCATTTCACGCCATTTCCAAAATCTGCTATTCTCCCTCAAAGTAAAGCTTCTAGCAATGATCAAACGTCGGTAGAATAAATAGCTTCTCGTAGCGAGAATTCAAAATCCAACATGGCGTCCATTTCGTGGCTATCGAATCGAAGACAAACCCTCGAATGCCGGCATTCAAAAAACAGTCCATCGTCTTGCACTGCAATAAAAATTGTTTTCTTGTTGTCATAAATCGACGCTCAAATGTTGCAAGCATCGTACGCCGTGTCACGAGGCACGAGGAGAAGATTTGCGTCTGCGTCGTTGACGTGGTTACTAATACGCATCGACAACTCGAAAACCGCATACTCCGGTAAAGGCGAGAAGCAACCATCAGATTGAGTACTGATCAAGTAAAAGCTAGCGAGCGAGAAAACTGTCGTTGTGTAAACGAGCCCTTATTACTCTAAGATGTAGGTGTGTGTGACGCTTCTAACAAATCCTCAGTCGAAGTTGTTTGATTTATCACTAAGACAAGGACAACGTCCATTCGGTGTCTGCGATTAGGTCCCTTCCTGCCGTTGGCGTGGTTGTCCTCTTATGAGTGA
Organism: Lithobius niger; assembly: GCA_023313725.1. Lineage (NCBI taxonomy): Eukaryota > Metazoa > Arthropoda > Chilopoda > Lithobiomorpha > Lithobiidae > Lithobius > Lithobius niger. The sequence continues at coordinate 29,825 of JAHWFP010224587.1, read as the reverse complement.
TCTCCTTGAGCCACATCAGGTTTTGTTTCCTTCCATCATTAAAAAGTGCAAGCCAACATTGAAAAAAAAATAGCCAATAGGATTTTAATACACAAATAGCTACCGTAGTTTTTTTTAAAGAATGATTCAGGCTTTGGAAAAAAAATTTTTATTGGAGCGAAGCGAGGCCGAAGCCCGAGCGTAGGTCGCTATGAAGACACTTCAATAATAATCTTAGACCGCGCATCACGCGAAAACCACAAGGACTGTCCAAACCAAACTTTGCATGCAGTCCCACGGGAGTCCGGACAAGGTTTATCAAAAGAAAATTCCGGAATCGGACATGGGGTTGACGATCCATCAGGGTGACAAAATGGACCAACAGCAAGAGCCTAAATCCAAACAACAACGAGATGCGAAGCCGTTTCTAATTGTTAAAGGCATCCGATTGTTAAACGATTGATTGTTGATGTTAGGGCACGTTTACGCAACCACTCGCCTTTGCATTCTCGCAGCTAGAAGCTAGAAATCACCTCAAATTCCAACATGGCGGCGGTTTTATGTCTGCCGCCTCACAACGAAAACAGCAAATAACGTGAGTTCAGATGCGTTTGGAAAAATTGTTTCGTCATGAGGAATGCTTTATATTATTGGCACGGATTATAAGACTGCAAGTATTTACTCAAACGATGTCGGATTTAGCTAATCCATTTAGCGTTGTTACCATGGCAATGTCACCTTTGCCATCGCGATTAAGTTCTAGCTGCGAGAATGCAAAGGCGAGTCGCGGCATAAACGCACCCTTAAACTGGCGGCGATATGCCACGGCTCTCAATTAAAAGCAAATATAATCACCGGCCTCGCATGTGTCTTAACTGTAAGCAACTAAAAGCATAGTTTGTAAGGCTGGGCCGATCCTGATTACAGATTAAGAGTGACCCACGTCATTCCTTACCGACATTTCCAATATCGCTAGAAATCGGGATCGATATATAAAATCCAGATAGATCGGTAATAAACCAAACTGAAGATATTTTCACTTTTCGTCGACCGATTTTGACGTTTGAATAAAATCGCTTCGCTCCATTTTGTCGACAGTGGAACTGATGACGCCCTAGTAAATTTAAGAACATAGAGAATTTATTAATGAAACCGTTCCCCATCACGTTCCATATTCCCTAATGGTTGTATCCACTAAGTAATGCGTTCGTATTTTTGTTTGTTTGTTAAGAATTTACTTTTGTAGGACGTTTAAAATAAGTTAATATATTACTAAAATAACTAATCAATTATCAATTAATTAATTAAACACAAATCGCCGCCATCTGGTGTGTCGGCCTTTTTGGTGTGTTTACCTTTTGTGGGCCTTACCTGACGGCCTTTCAGCCTGTGTGCCTGCTTTTTGGATGTCGGCCTTTTGGTGTGGGCCTTTTCGACTGGATTTTGTACTGCATCCCACGCACGTCACTACAGCTTCCCTGACTGGGACCCGAACTTAGGACTTACGTACCAAGTGGTCTAATCATTAAAGCGAAACTGTGGCTAATCCTGAATATTGTCTTCAGCCGAGCTTTGTGGTTAGAACGCCAGGCATAGTGTGTACGAGTCCTGAATTTGAATTGGAGCAATTGTCTTTTTTTCTCAGATTAATACATCTTCTTCTATGCTCTCGATCGCTAGCCACATCTTTAAGGCAGATTGTTTGCTTTGTTAAAATAGAAACTTTATTCGTTGTCACGTGCGAAAGAAAACGTAGGAAGAGGAAAGAGAAATTAAAGGCCAGACGAAAGCAGAAACTATAAGTTGAACAATTTGACGGAATTAAACAAATACCGATGCAAACCTATTTACGTTGCCTTTTGGACTTTTGTCAGACTGCCTGAGCGGGGAATCGAACCCACGACCTTTGAAACCAAAGGCCGAGGGCCTACCGCTGAGCCATATTAACACGGGCGTGTCAGTGTGGCTCAGCAGTAGGACTGGTTTCAAAGGTCGCGAGTTTGATTCCCCGCTCGGGCAGTCTGACATATATAAGCCCAAAAGGCAACGTAAATAGGTTTGCATCTGAATTTATTTAGCTCTTGTTGAGCCTTTGGTTTCCGTTTTTAATCTGACGGAATAATTGAGCAATGGAATTAGCCGTCAGACGAGAATCAGCCTACACCGTGCAAGTAACCTATTTTTCGAAATGAAGTGAAAGTAGGGTTTTTATTGCAACACTGTGAGCTTTCCAATATAAATTCCAATGTTGCTAATTTCGGTGGAAGGCTAACTTTTAAAACTCACAGCCTTGGGCAAACATGAGTATACTCGATTTTGGAGGTATTTGCGTGAAACTGTATTTCGCAACATGTTAATCGCTTAACGATTAGATACCGCTAATATGTGCATACACGACAATTGTGCGTAGCACATCTATACAGATTGCTATACAGATTACAGATTACCCAGTCTTCCAGATTGCTTTGCCCATGTCAAGAATTTTCAAGATCATTAATGGAAAAACGCGCACAAGTAAAAACGACTAGGCCTATATCTATATAATAGTCAATTTAAGAAGTAATTCCTACAGAAATTCTTTTCTGTTCACTGAGTTCGAATCTGCGCGGAAATGAACAAATATAAGTGCTCAAGTCGAGCTTCAAAACTCTGTATATCGGTATTTAAAACCTTTAAAAGTTTTAAAGTTTGTAGTACTCGACTGAGATAGCATTCCCAGCATTTACGCTTCACACCTCCCCCCCCCCCCAACCCGACAGCCGACAGCTTTCCTCGGAGTTCCTAGCTCTTCTCCGTATAACTGCCCTCTGTTTACGAGAATACATACAATTTCGTTTAACACTCACCCGGCCTAGCTTTTCATTTCAGCTCGCGTTGATAATGGACTTGACGATAATTATTACCTACGAGATTCTTTTTCTTTCGCTCGGACGATTCCGAGACGCTGAAACCGTTGGTGTCTTGCGAACGTTTGTGTTTAGCTATTGGCTCCCCTGTTCTGGGGGCCATATTACTGCGTCCAGTGTTGTCATTACGACGGTCTCGGAATAGCCACGACCCTTACTCCCGATTTATATGAAAGCAGTCTTTACCGTAAGCGACGGAATGGCCCGATGGGGCCAACATTTGGCTCACCTCATCTCGAGCGTGTCGGGGGTCGGACTTGCCCCCCCCCCCCCCCGCCCCCAACTCCGAAAATGCAAACCCCTACGCTCCATTGAGTTTTCCCTGCGAGCTCTCTCGGAGAAAGCGGGTCGCGAACCTTGTCCAGCCAGGTGTCCGTACTTGGTTGGGAGCACAGTCTTAGGTTTAATGAAGCTCTGATTTACCCGGCTTGCCATTGGTCGGCTTAGAGCCTGCCTAATGACGTTGACGTCCGGCGGAAGGCGGGCCCTCGAGACCCCTTCTCGGCCCGTGGGTGAGAAGCACCACGTGACCGGAGCAGTCTGAAACGTAATTGCCGCGATTAAATACTGCCGATTTACGGTCCGCTTTTGTCGCCAGCGGCAGAAGATGCCGAGTGGTGGCGAAGAAAGAAAGATAGACTATGGCATGACGCTAATGGACTTCGTGGTGGACCGACGAGGGAGGGGTGGGGGAAGGGGTTTCGGCTGTGGAATGGACGTGACATTGGAAAGCTAGCCGTTCAATTTGGAAGGTGGTTGGGGGCGGGGGAGTTAGTGGGGGGGGGGGGGGGGGGTGCATAGCGAGCGTACTGAGGCTTTGTTTTGCGATGGATGACTCGTGCACCGAAGACATTGTTGCTGGTACCACGACAAATGAGGTTCGGGAGAAGATGAGAATAGGGCGAAATGAAAAAAAAATCGAGTGAGGACCGCGGATGTTTCATGTTGTTGTTTTGCAGAGAGGGGGAGGGAAGGGGGGTGGGGTGGAGGGGTGGGGGAGAGCATTGCAGGTTGATTTGTAGCCAGACCTTAACGCCCGTGTTCGTTTCGAGTATTTGGGTGCTCACGAGACAGCGATTGGAGAGAGAGAGAGAGTGAGAGGCCCTTACGGTCGCGGGGTCAGTCGTCTTTTCCCGCCGGCACCAACAAACAGAGGTGACCGGCTCGGCGCCGATGAGGTGCGCGCCTTTGTTAGACCAAAGTGTTATGATGGTGATGTGAGGAGAGAGTGTGTGTGTATGTGGGCTGGGGAGAGGGGGAAGAAAAGACCTGGAAGAAATGGAATCGTATGGGAAGAAAAAAAAAGAAGAAGAAAGTTGCATTTCAGGTGTGATAAATGGCTGCACGTCGGCGGGGCGATTGTCTTGGGGGATCTGGCGAAGGTGTCTTCACCGAAATGCGCTGGGTCGTCGTCAGAGGGCAGGTGGAAGTTGGATGGTGGTGTGGAGGGGAGGGTTCCGGAGAAATAGAACGGAAAGGAGCTATACAAGTCCTGCCTGCTTGCCCGCCCTCATAACGCAGCGGGTATATGGCGGAAAACTATGCCCATGTCGCGCTGTCAAGTTGTATACCCAGATTTTTCTCCTCTTTTTGTTGGGGGAGTTTTAATATTTATGTAGCGTTTTGTGTCTTCCGTGAAGTGCGCCCGGCGTGCATTAATTTGTGGGCGGTGACCCCCCCCCCTCCCCGAACTCCTTTCTCCCCCCCACCCCTCTCACTCCTTCATCCCGCCTTTTTCCTGCGACCGTCTGTTGCAAGCAACCGTAGATGTCACGTCGGTTTATGACGGGGGAAACACAAAAGTGTGTGTGGCGGTCGGACGGGTTTGGGCCGCGTTGCGTGGGCGAGGTGGGGGTCGGGTGGGGGGGGGGGGGGAAAGAAATCACCAAAAAGTTGCGTCTGTCTCCTCGGGTCGGGCGAAAGAAAAGGGGAATAATGGCGGGACTGCGCGCATGGCCGATGCCCTCTCCTCTCCGGCGTTTGAACAAAAGACAACGGAATGCTGGAGTACGGCAATTAGAATTCGCATTGTTGCCCGTTACGTTTCTTCCCGAGTCGGAAATGAAACACACGGACATAAAAAAAGGCTTTACTATTGTCTTATTCCCATTCTGAGTTTTTCTCCCCCCGACCATACATACCGCTAATCCATCTTTTTGGTTATGTATCCGTTTTTGCGTTGATAGCTCTTGCACCCTCCCTCTCTTCCCCATCGTTATATTCTCTGTCCGTCCGTGAGTGTGTCTGTCTGTCTGTCCGCGGTCTGTCTTTCCAGCCATCGGCCCGTAATTGATGGTACCTGAACGCACGCGCCCCAGACGCAATTAGTCGGCGACCAATCATAAGCGTTGTCCATTCGTGCTGGTCCGTTCCATTCTTCGTAGCCTCACCACTGAGAGCGACATGCAAATTCCTTCTCTTGACGAAAAATTTTGTTGCTGTTGTATTTTTTTTTTGGCTCTTCTCTTCTGTTTTTAAGCTGCGGCGCTTCGGTCTGCACCGAAGAAAGGAATCTGGCGAAGGGAAAATTCCATAAATTACATGTACCCAAGTTGCGTGCACTTAAGGTGTTCATTCCATGGACGATGCCAAATGAGCAGATAAAACTGACCTCCACCCCCTCAAGCTTCCCCTACCCCCCCACCCCGAACGGCCCATCACGCCCCCCCCCCTTCCTCATTTCAACTCCATTCTAGCTGCGTGCGACATTGTTTTCGTTTTTCAGAACAAAGAAAAATGAATTACCATTTTAAGGCCTTTGTGTTCAATGCGTCTTCGTTAAAAACAAAATTTTTGGATTTAATTAAAATGCGTTTTTTTTTTTTTTAAGGCTATGGTTTGTTTTGTTGCAGTGTGTGGTTGCAAAGAGTAATGAACTGGAACTACGGTTTTAGGGTTCACTTTTTTTTTTTTTACCATGTGACTAATCATGCTTTTTTTAGTCTCCTGTACAGCCGTACCGGCTAAGAAGACTATCGCAACGACTTTGCCCGTCCGTCCATCGCCTTTTTCAACTTCGCAACGGTACCAGAAATCGACGACCACTGTATACAACGTTCGATTCAGTGTCGAAAGTTAGTTAAATAACATAGCAAATTAAAACATCGTTACTTCCTTATAGCTAATAGAATTCTTCGACGTAACTAAATTAAATAATAACATTTGATCGTCGAATTGAAATCCTAAGGATAACACTGCAGCCGTAAAAACAAAAGCATTTTAGTTTCGTTTAAAATAGTCTCGTCGCATTGTTGCATGAAAGAATGGGCGTACCATCGAACCAGATTCTCCAATACGCCTATCTGCTGCTTACGAAATTAAAACTGCATTAAAAAAAGTTAGGCCTAAAAAATGAAAATTGGGCCTAAAAATCACGTTACCACGGCAACGTCAAGCTGCTACGAGTAGCACCTGGCTTCATCAACAGCGTCTCTCCCATCACTTCCCTACTACCACTGATCTACATAGGCCACGTTGGGCGTTACGTTTAACACTGTAACTGTGTCCCCGAAGGCGCACCGTGTTGTATAAAATGACTAGGGGTGCTATACAAATCACATCTCCGTTAGCTGCTACTTACGAAATTAAAGCTCCAGGTAAGAATTAGGCCTAAAAGTCGTCAAATACGCCTAAAGTCTAAAATAAGCTTAAAAGCAAACAAATTTTTAACCGGTAGTTCTGATGGTTACTACTTTTAGATTTTATAATAGAGATAGTTGTTGCAATGCGTGATAGAGAAGTGTGCCTTACTATTGGTAGTGGCAGAACTGTACAGAAGACCGAATGCGACTAGGTAGTCGCTCTAGCTGCTTGTTTAGTAAGGCGCGGAGCGAAGCACCACGTAGGAGCTTCTGAGCTGACTTGAGCTTATTTACAATACAATCAACAAAATACGATCTCGCACCAAAAGAGCAGATGCCCCCGTGTGGATAAGGTTCGCACAAATAAAACGAAACACATTCTTAAAAAATAAAAAAAAATAATAACAATAATATTATTAAAGGTAGAAAACAGGGTTTCCAACATCCAACACTGCACGATTAAGAACAAATTTAAAAGAAAAGGTAAAAAAAAAAATATGTCAACGTTAACTCATAATAACGAACAATCTTGCTTTAAAAAACGATTTCAGTAAAAAGTTTAATGTCTATATTAGGCAGGGAACTAAAAAGTGTGAAAGTAACCCAGATAGTAACTGCATTTATACGGAGTCTTTCCTTAACTTTTGGTTGTACGATAAAAACAGGATTGATTCCTAGTGTGGTAATCCGTCACAGGACGTGTAGAAAAGTAAGCACCGCTTTTATGAAAAGTAACAAGGGGTTTTATAGACGTATGTGCAGATGTTGGTTTGGCAGAATACTTAACCTGATAAAGCAAAAAATAAAAATAATAATAATAATAATAATAATAAACGGTAGTCACGTTGTTTTTTGAACATATTTATTCTGACAATTCGGTTTTAGGTCACCCGCGCACACGGCGACCAAGCCGCGCGGCCAGGTCACTGCGGCCAACAGGAATGCTTACCGTGGATGTAGCAACGCGCACTTGGCCTCGGCGGCTAGACAGTCGCGGCGGCCACTTGGATCCCGAGCGGCGTGCAGGCGACCACAGGGCGACCGTACTTGATCCGGTGTTCATTTTTCACCACGTGATCGAGAATTACCAATGAAAAACGGACGTGGCCGCGCGGCACGTCGCCATGTTTTTTTGGGCCGCGACGACCACTTGCCGCACGACCTGGCCGCTCAGTGCGCGGGAGCCCTCAAAGCTTACGGCATCAATGGTATTTCTGTAGGTGCCACCCCAGCATAACACTGAATGCTACATAATGGACTGGTCCACGGCAAAATAAAACATTTTCAACTTATTCGTGAAACAACTTTCCTGAATAATAAATTTTGCACAGAAGAGCACGGAGCCGGCTAGTAAGAGAATTAATTTGGCGTTTCTAGTTAGCCGTACTATAATCCAGAGAAACTCCCAGGTATTTGACAACAATAACTCCATTAATTTTTAGGCAATTAACACTGTTGTTGCAACTGGGACCATCTGTGAAGTATTATTTACTATAAAGTGGCAGCACACTCCTTTTAAGAGAGAAATGTATAAAATCACTTTTAGTAACATTAATATTTTTTTAGTAAGAGAGCGGTTATTCTTTGGAATGTGTTGCCCGGTGTTGTCGTTAATGTCGTTTACTCTTACTATTCAAAACTAGACAGCGGACATTTAAATCTTTCCAAATTTTTGCTGAAATTTTAATTTGATGTGCTTGTGACGTAATCCCAACACGGAATGAGTTTTTGTTTGGTGGTGGGAATACGTAAGGGATATTTTAATAATTTTAAGCTCATCAAAGCATTTTAAGCATTTTTAGCAAGTTAGGCATTTTTTAACGCATTTTAAGCATTGATAGGCATTTTTAAGTGTTTTTATGTTTTACTTGTAATTGTGGGCAGACGTAAGCTCTTTTCTTTCCCTCCTACGTCTCGTTTTCCACAGGATAAAGAATAATTATTAATATTATTGTTATGGGTTGATAAATTTTCATTAAACCATTTTCCCATTTAAATAAGACTCATCTACCCCCTATTTTTAAAATTAATTTCGTGAATCAATAAATTGGGCGAGAGGTTTCGAGGATTCTTACTTTAATCAGACATCAAAATTAAACATACTTCATACTTTAGTGAACTTATTCTACATCATTAGAAAAGGCACAAGGTGCGTGCGTTTGTTCGTCTATTCCTCTGGACCTTAGATGTCTACAAACCCGGGAGTAGTGTTAAATGAAAGATAATTAAATTATGCTAATAATAAGCATATTTTCATCGTTGTAACTTAATTTTTCGACCCAACACCGAATATGTAACTTAGTCCATGCCCACGTTGCCAGTGCATACATACATATATGCATACATACATTTAGATATATATATATATAAAACATGCTTGAAAAGCTGGTTGTAATGGGAAAATTTGATCGGCTCCTTGCTACACAAAAACAGTACAAGTAAATTATCGTACAACTAAAAAAAAAAAAACTTCTCACTGACGCCTCGTCCACGTACAAGCGTTTCTTGACGGGCGTACGAGCGAAGGCAGAAAAGAAAACCGTGTTGGTGTGTTCACGATCACGTGAAAAGGAGAGAATGACCAACCAACTTGACCTGTTTAAAACCCCTGCATTGAATTTAGTATTAGGAAGGAAGAAAGCAAAGACTTTACGCGCGGCTCATGCGGAAATGTGGAGTCTACGCCATCTCTGTCGCGCCACTAATTCGCAGTGGATTATGGGTGAGTGATAGGGGAGAATCTAGTTTTCTTTTCTGCAATTGCGGGTACGAGTGTAAAACGAGTGTACACGGACGATGCGTAACGTCACTGAAACGCAAGCCGCATATGGTTTATAATTCTGACAGCTAACATTTCATATCTGGTAAAAAGTACTGAATCATCCGCGTTTTTAAAGCTGGCGATGCGCGGATTGAGCGAGCAAAGCGAACGATTTCCACGTATAGTAAATCTTTTCAGAGTAAAACATATTTTCCTTCTGTTTTTTTACTGTGTATGAGCTATTAGGAAACATAAGCAATGTGACGAATGAACTATGAGTAACAACTCGAAAACACATCCGTCTGGAAGTGTACCAATTTTGTGATGACCTGGGCATGGACTAAGTTACATGAAGGATGTATCGACGCCGATAGAGTGATTGAGCGAACGACATGGCTAGTCAGAAATTCAAGTGAAATAAAAGGGGTTTCGACACCTAATGACACTTAAAAAAACACATAATGACACATCTTTGACACATAATGGCACACCTTTAATGGCTGAACACTCTTGATACACAAATTCAACTAAAACACCAACCGACAAATCGTCACGGCTTATTTTTTGCGGAATTTGGTTACATTGACTTTGTAAACTGTCATTTTATCTGGTGCCTTTCATTAAACTGACTTTTGCAAATAAAAAGCAACAAAAAAATCCGAAAGCCAAAAAAAGGCAAACGGGATTTTTTAACGGCTTCACCCCCCAAAAAATGTTTAACCTTAAAAGACTACGTAGGCAGTAGTGATACCGACAGTTTCAAAACCAGGTATACTCACTTCATGGGAGGGGGGGGGGGGGCGGGGGGGCGTCGAGTCCAGAAATGAGTTTTTCCTTTGACCTACAGTCCGGCGAAAAATAATGGCTGGACCTTAACCTGTCTTTATAGTCTAGTCATTTAAAGACAGCTATGAAATTATCAATGATCAGGGAAGGTTCCATATTTTAAGACTATCCAGGAAAAGTACAACGAATAAAATTTCATCAGCAACGGAAATTTCACTTGCAAATACTAAAAAGGCCTCCTTACGAATCTAAGGGAGGGTTCGTGAGCCATTGGCACCCTGGCACTATGGCCAGTCCGGGCCTGGGGAGGGGAACCTACCTTTTGCGAACTCAACTTCAATTTTTGCTACTCCTAATTTTGACAAAGTAAAGGGAACGAGAAACGCAGTTTGAGAGGGACCCGACGTAGCTTGCCGTGGAGTCCTTATAGTGCACAACGTCATATTTTTTTGTACGATTTCCTATTCTGCTATGACGTATTGTGTTCACGGCGTATCTTGAGTCCTGCAAGTATTTTATGAGCGGCTACTGCTTCCTGGAGGAGGCGGCTTTAATCGACGGCCGCCATTGATTTTGTAACCATCTTGGATATCAGCAAGGCACTCTGTTGCTAAAAACGTACAATCAATTATCTGTGTTCCTTCTGCAGCGAACTCAAGATAGGCCGCGGACACTATAATTAGGTAAGTTTATGTCAAGATGAATGGAACGAAATCTCACAAGATCACCAGCTCTTGTGTGAAGAAATGACAAATAAATCAAATTAAAAACGAGTACCACCATTATGCAAAGGTAGTTTATACAGATTACGATGCGCTCAAACGCGTACCAAAAAATTAACACATATACACCAAACAAACAACGCGACAGAACGTACCTATACGTAGCTCATTATTAAAAAAAAAACAGGACTCATACGTTTACAGTATTACACATCTGGTCCTGTTTAATACAGGGTGGTCCACAAAAAACTTACGACCCAACATTTTCCAAGTCCAACTTTTCTAGTTAGCACTCATCAGAACCAGGAGAAAACGGAAATCAAATCGAATGAAACGGGAAGATTTCTGTCCTCTCCTGGTTCTGAGGGGTGCTAACTAGAAAAGTTGGACTTAAAAAATGTTGGGTTGTCAGTTTTTTGTGGACCTTGATCTTGATTTTGTACCTCAAAATTGTTTTACTTCCGTCATGATAGCATGCATGCTTCAGGTTGACATTTTTAAGAAGTTAACTTAGTAATTTTGCTGCAGCGGAATGGTGTGTTTTCTGTCTCCGTTTACCTCAAGTCCGTCATCTTTCTGAACTTCCAACTTCAGCTCTTCAGTTCCTTATATTGGCCGGAGGCTTCTAAAATTAGAGACTGATGACTCACAGAGCTTTGTTTCAGCCATGCACACAGTTTCCATGACATGATTTGCGCCATAGGGGGAAACGAACAAACCAACAATGTTTTTCTTTTCCAAATTCAATGTGGCCAAAGTTACACACACATTTACCGTGTACACCATGTACAACTTTGCAGTCTATTCCGCGGAGGGGGAGGGGGGGGGACTCCACCGGCTTGGCAGGGAAGGGAACGGTTACTTCGTGCCTCCACCCCCGTATTTTAAAGCATAATTCGGTGTGTTTTTGATAATTTTGGGGAAATGGTGTGTAGAATTCAGCCGCAAATAGCTTAATATGCAGATTTATGCAAAAAAAAAAAATCTCTAATGCAAAGTCTTATTTCTTCGGTCAAATTTGAAAATCGTATGAGAATTGAAGAATACGTGTGAGAGGATTTCTAACCTCACCCTCCATTTTGAAAAATCACCCTAACGGCTCACTAAACATTGGGCACTACTCATGTATCCGATATACGGACACTAACGGTTAGGTTTGCATGTTTACATGGTCTTGTGGTTTACACGTTTTCCGTAAACCACTAGCTCTTATTCATATCTATAAAGTAAAATAAAATACATCCCCCCCCCCAGACGCAGTCAACCTGGTGTAAAACGCTCGATCTGGTTCGTTCGTTCGTTCAAACGTGGTTTGCATGTTATGCAGTCTGGTCTGGGGCTATCAAACTTGTTGTGACTGAGCATGCCCACACGGAGGACGCCGACGCCGACGCCGACGCAACTAGATGGCCGGGCCGAGGTGAGTATAATATACCACCGATAGTTTTGAGTTGAACGAGCGGGGAAGGACAGGTGTGTGGGCGGGGCTTGATGGTCATGCACAGAATGCGGGGTCGGGGGGTGGGGTGACGAGGTGGAGATGGGGGGGGGGGAGGCGGGGAGGTCTGCACTCGCAGCGTGTGTTGCATCTGAATGACCGTTAAGCAAACGCAGTTGTCGCGCGAGTGAATATTAATCTGGTTGCGATAAGGGCTGCTGGGGGGGGGGGAGAAGGGGGACGGGGGTAGTGGAAGAGGGAACGCAGGGAAGCAGCTCGTCGGTAATTAGCGCCACCACGCCGGTCCACGCATAAAAATGCGCACCATATATACACTGTCCCTCAACCTTCCCCGCTCTATATTACTGTCGCGGTACGAAGTCTTTACTACCTTCCACCTCCATACCTGACAAGGTGCATCTTCCTCCCCCTCCCCCTCCCCTCTCCCCCTCCTCCCCTTTCCGAAATGACGCTCTGCAACACCAAACGGGATGTAGCGAAGGCATCTTGGAGATAAGTTCACAACGGGGTTCCATATACTCTCTTCGTCCGTCCGTCTCCGGCTTACATTCGCCCTCGCCGCCGCACTGTAAGCTCGTAAAGAGGCGAGCAATGCTTATGATCTAACAAGTTGCCTGTTAATAACGGAATGCTGATGGAATGTATGCAAACTTTGTGCGGGCGCGGGTGGGGGTGGGGTGGGCTTGTCACATATATGAAGTCGAGTATACGCTTTCCAAGACGCCGAACGAATAATTGGGACTCTTGTCGTTGAGCGTTTAGGATTGGGCGTCCAATGCTCACTTAATGACAATCCACATCACATTTCCTCGATATTGCGTGATATCAGAACTTGTGGTCGCAGCTTTTAATTTGACAAGCACCTCTTCCAAGGTAATTAATATACTTGACAAATTCAGATTTTGAAAATGTATAATATTTTTGCATTGGTTTAAGCAAACTGTCAACTGTAACGTATACGCGCTCTATTTTATATGTTGTAGTTTCTCGTTGGGTAATTCAGAAGGAATTTTTCAACTAAGGAGATGATTTCTTGGCTTGCTTGGAAACATTGAATAAAGCTACGAAAGCAACGAAAGCCCTTTGTGGCTTTCGTTGGCGTTCTGAATAGAATAAAACAGAATAAACGTTGTCGGCCAATAAGCTTACAGCTTTTTGTAGGCCCGTGCGGCAAATGTTAAGTGAAAGGAGCCACCATCGTGTAAGTTGTTTTTAGCCGCAGGTGTGAGGAAACCGATGTACCCGGAGGAAACCCTCGCACAACGGGCGGGAAACAACCGGAGAAAACCCCATACATATACACCGAGATCGGCGAACTACGCCGTTTTTACTAGGGGCTGGTATCACAGTCACCGTTCGTTTTTTCAACTTTTAACTCCTATTCCGACGTTTGTAATTTAGGTGGATGACTCCAATTAGGTTCACTCGAAATGTCGGAATGTCTTCCTTCGAATGAATCGAATTGTAGTCGTCCATCTAAATTAGAAACGTCACAATAGCAGTTGAAAGTTGAAAATGAGCGAAAAAAAGGACGGTGGTTCTGTAATACCAGCCCCTAAAAAAAAAGGGGGTAGCTCAGTCCCTAACAATGATAAACCCATTTATTTACTCTTGATGCAAAGAAGACATTCCCATATTTCGAATGAATCTAATTGGGGTCTTTCATCTAAATTAGTAACGGTGACTGTGATACCAGCCCCTAAAAAAAAAAAGGGCGTATATTTGACCAACAAGATAATCCATTATTAGTATTCCCTGACCCTGATAACGTAGTATTTGACACCAAAATGATTATCCTGTCTGTTCTATAAGCGAAGATATGGCCGATGTATGATTTTTCAGCCATCTTGGCCGCCATCTTGAATATTTAAAATTTGCTCAAGGGTGACAAAGTGGCACCCTGCAGTATTTCATTAAGTATGCCTTGAAGAAAAACAAAACACCATAATACATTGGGTGGACCTTACTTCCTGGTTTTTGGCCCTGCTACCAGACTAAAGCGCGCCCCCTCTGTCTTGTGTTTCATGCAGGCGGTATCTCATACACCTGGAATTTGATGATTGCTGGCGTCATACTCTACGATTACAGAAATCTCGATGTATATAGTAGGACGTGAAGTCTCGAAGCGCGCTTCTCAGGCGGTGTTTCATACTTATCTGCTTAGGGTAGTAAAAAAAGTACCTTGTTTAACAGGAGATTATTAGCAAAATTGACCATGCTAGCGGCCGGCTTTTATTTTTATTTTTCATCAAAATTTTAACAAAAACTTATAAAAATGAAAAAAAAAACTTCGCGAGTCAAAATACAAGATTGGTAATCTCAAGTTTAGTATCATATAACTTAGTATTTATAAACAAAAAAGGAACGTAAAAAATGTTAAAAGTAAGGGT
>JAHWFP010224586.1:0-24292 GCA_023313725.1 Lithobius niger | reverse complement strand
TTTACGGCACACTTGACGTTTTTGCGTGCAATCCGTGTACATTTTTTATGGCATGCATTCAATGTTGACTGAAAACTGGGAATTTGGGAAAACTAGGAAAGTGCGGGCGATTAATTGTTAACTCACCAGCATTGTTAGCATTTATTTATTCGTCAGCCTATGCCTTGTGACTGGCGTTCGCTGATTGGCATTGTTTCCTAGTTCCAATATATAAAACATATGTTCCAATATTTGTCTGCGGCCTTGCAGTGCTGGAAACACCGGTTCTCGTCAGATCCCCGAAGTTAAGCAGCATTGGGCTGGATTGATACTTGGGTGGGTGACCACCTGGGAATCTGGCTGTTGCAGACATAGGGCCTTAGGGCTTCGGGCAGATGACCAGGAGTGGTTAACGCTCGTTAAACCCTTTAAACCCTTTATATTTAAAACAATGTAATACAATAAAACTGATCGTGTAGGGTCCCGTAAGTACGGAATGGCTCGACTAATCGAAAAAAAAATATACCCTATTTGAGAACGAAGGAGAAATAAATTTTTGGCTTAGATCATGTTTCAGATTTTAGGTATGCGCAGTATTTTTTTGTGAAACGGTGGCAAAAGAAGAAGAAGAACAACAACAACTACAGCTAGTGGACAGTTTTCAAATTTACATGTTGCTCCCTACTTTTACTCTTCCACGGAATTGAATAACTTTTGGTATAAATATACCTTCAATACTTATCTACTATCGGGGTAAGTTTGGTCGAAAACTATTGAACAGGATCAGAGATATTAATTGATTTAGTTTTGATGGCGTGAGGACTTCAATCATGTATGGTCTCCACAACATATAAAAACCAACCATATCGTTTGCTTCGCTCAATCCATTGGCGTCGATCCATGCTTCATGTAATTTCTTTGATTCCAAGAGCATCACAAAATCGATGTTCTAACTGTCACATTCCTCATCACGCCTGCATTTCACCTAAACCATGCGCAATGGCTGTTTGCTGTGACGTCACCATGAGTTAGCCAATGACGAACGAGAACAACGGTTGTTTGGCCGTCTGATTGGGCTAGCCCAGTCACGTGTTATGCACGTCACAGCAAACAGCCATGGCGCGTGGTATACATCATTCAAAACAAACGATTTGTTTGTTTGCACGTTTGTGCGTCTTCTCTTCCAGAAGTCATCCCCTATACGAAGGTGAGAGATGAAAGATTGAGAGAGAGAGAGCAAAGCGAGACATTCATTGAAAAGGTTTAGTTTGCGTGAAACTCTCTCGCTTTGCTCGCTCAATCCACGCATCACCGTGCTTGAGAAACACGAATGTTTGGCAACCTTTTAAATCCAGGTCTGGAAAAAAAAACTTCACGTTATTTTTTCAAGTTGTTTCGCGTATTTGTGGGTCATAATATCAAGTGACAGCGATGAAAATAGGCCTAACCAAAGCGCAATTTAATTATCTTTCGTTTGGTATTACTCCCATCTTTGTAGGTGCCTTGATTCAAGAGGAACAGAAGTACAAACACACTCACAAACATACAAACACACGTGCACAACATACGTTTTTAATGATGTAAATGATAAAAATGTGACAATCGCGAAAACTTAAGTTGCTTTTTATAACTTAACCGTCCTGGAGTGCGACTTGCTATAGTTTGTTCCACATTATGTCTTCAGAAAACTGACTGGATGACGACTCGTTTCCTTGCACTAAGAGTGAAAAAACATGTGGATATCACACTTGGAAACTCTACAAAGTTACTGTTAGAGTTTACGAATGGGATGTTTACGGATTTTTTGCCCGTGTAGTGGAAGAAAACGTGGCGTCATACAGTCAGTTTTCTGAAAACATAATGTGGTACAAAGTATAAACTGGTACATTCTAATTTAGACTCCGCTCAGACTTAGAGTTAGAATCCGCTACTTCTATTAATACGTACTCATGAAGTAATTTTGATTAGACTGTCGGTTTTCTTTTAGTTTGAATTCTCAGTTCAATCATTCTGGAAATCTTTTTCCATTATGTTTTTCCTCTTGTACGATTTATTTCTCCAAGAATCTTGCCAAAGGTTTAAAAGCATTTTCACCAGTTTCTTCTATAGACAAGCTCTTATGGCTTTGAGTTGGATGTTTCAAATCCAGCCAATAGCCAAAGAAAGAAAAACCGTTTTAGTTTTCAACTGCATTCCGTTTTGACTACATTGCGAATTTATTCCAACCTACATCCTAGTTTTCAAACAATTTAATTTTCGGAAAGGGACCATTCGCACAATCCTGTCATATAGATTTTGCCTATTTTTTTACTCCATCTGACCACTGTCATAATCATGTCATGTCACAACTTTTGCGACTTAAAGAAAATGATGCAAACGTCGACCCCTCACTTTTTCGTTATCGAGGAGGAGGGAAATAGTTCGGGAAATTTTTTTTATTTTCCCTCGATTTTGTTGGAACAATTTTTACTCAGGTTGCAAAAATGAAAAAGGTATTCCAAACCAAGTTTGTTGGAGTAATAATTTTACCCAAAATGTTTTATACATAAAAATGAAAATAAATGTAATGCAATTCTGTGACCCCTCCACTTTGTCCGCAACTACCAGATTCCGTACATCACCCTCCCCCCTCCTGCCTGAGGTAATTTGTAGGGCCACAAAGGAGTAATCAATTGTGAATCTTTGTCAACATAAATTAACTAGTAGGTTACTTTTATGGTGGCAAACTCTACGTAACGGAGCGACGTTCACTCTGTGATGATATCGTTAACGTCAGTTGGATAGTCTAGCGCACTTATCTGGGAAACGTCGCAGCTTTGGTGCATTAATTTGTGTGTAGCTTTGGGCTTGCTTTCAACATTAATACTTCAGCGAGGTTTATTCGTCATCGCTTTTAATACAAGCACACAACTTTTTTTTAAAGACAACGCTTACATTATAATCAAGTATTGCAGGTCTACGAACCAGGATGCCGTCATCTGCTGCACTCGTGAAATTTTATCGCGTTGAAACGTTTCCGTACGAAAGGTCAACATTCGAAACACGAAGGGAAAACGGGCGTTAATTATTATCAGTTTGGTAACGGAGCGCACTAAGCTCGGAAACGTCGCAGCTTTGTTTTTTTTTTAATTTGTGTGCAGCTTTGGGCTTTCTTTCAAAATTAATACTTCAGCTATTTATTCATCGTCACCTTTACTACAACGACATAATTTTTTTTTAAGATAACCCCAACTTTATAATCAAGCATTGTGGATCTATACGAACCAGGATGCCGTTATCAACATTCGCGTAATTTTTTCGTGAAGGAACGTTTCATTATACGAAAGGTCAATAATCGAAACGCGAGGGGAAAAAAACGGGCGTTAATTCTGCACATCAAGAGTATTAACTCTTTAAGTTTTCGACGATCGACGGACGATGATCTGCAATTTTTCTATCGAGAGCAGAATCCATTTCAGATGATGGGACCACGTAATAACAAGCAAGCAAGCAAAGCCCGCTAAAATGGAAAGACGCTCGTCGCAACGCGTCTTGGATTTTACGGCTTTTTTGGCGGGAAGTGTAGGGGATAAAGGATGGTAAAAAGACTCTTGTCTCCGTTCTTACTCTTTACGAACCGTCTACGATTCGTCCCCTCTTTCAACCAATGAGCAAGATTGATTGCTTTACTGCTTGATGCATCTGGCAGAGAGTCCTTTTTCCCCGGGAAAACGGGCACCGGGTGCATGGCGCCGCTTTGAGAGGCACAAGCCAACATAATCGCGTGTTATCCCCCCCATCGTAATTTTATCCCTGCTTCCTTCTTCGCCCTAATTTTCGATCAGGTTGATCGGATTGATGCACTCCACTCTCCGCATACATATCCTCCCGTCAGCTGGATTCTTCGTGCCAACTTCTAAACTCACCATCAGTATCATCATTTATCATTCAGGGTTGGTCAACTCGGTTTAGGCGGCATCAAACGCCTTCTACGCTAATGAATACGACATTGGCATAAGGGTTCGGGATCTAGCCTGGATGTTGTAGCTGCGTGTTTCCTCGTCTCGCCATTTACGTGATTTTGTGAGACGTAAAATTTGCCAAGGTTTTTTTTCCTCTTTTTTTTTGTTCTCCTTTTTTTCGGTGTGCGCGCGTCTTCGTAACGGATTTTGGAGAGTTAGACGGGGTTTTTCGGTGGATTGTCGATCAGGCTTGTGAAAGTAGACTGCAGTGACGAAATTGCTTGGTTCCTGATAATTCCTGAACTCCCGGAAAGAACGTACTAAAACGAACACAAAGCACGGGGTATTACACTGGAGGACAGTGAGACCATTTTTAATCATATTTTAAAGTAAATTGGAAAGCTGAAAATAAACAGTGTCGTTTTTTTTCACTAATGTTCGGCGTGCGTGTCCAGTCAAAAGAACCCCCCATGACAACTGAACTTCCTGCAATGTCATAAAACACTAGAAACGTAATATAAGTCGTCGACCTTTTACGTTACTTTTCTGCTTTGGTCACAGCTTAAAAGAATTCAAACATAAAATTACGTACCAAGAGAATAAGATGAAAAATTGCGAAAGAAAAGGTAAACAGTTGGAATAAAAACTTTAACAAGTAAAATTAGTAAAATTCTTCACAATTTGATGGTGAAATTTGGGAAGTAGTCAATTGGGAGTATAGATGGCAACTGCCCCTCTCAATCTGGCGTATACCTGGCAACTGCTCCTCTCAATTGGGCGTATACCTGGCAACGGCCCTTCTCAATTGGGCGTTTACCTGGCAATTGCCCCTCTCAATTTTGCATATACATGGCAACTGCACCTCTCGATTGGGCGTATACCTGGCAACTGCCCCTCTAAATTGGGGGTATACCTGGCAACTGCCCCTCTCAATTGGTAGTATAGCTGGCAACTGTCCTCTCAATGGGGCGTATAACTGGAAACTGCCCCTCTCAGTCTCTAAATGCTTTACTATCCATGTCAGATCCCAGAATAGTTACCCGCGCTACTTTCTTGAGAAATCCGCTCTTTCATTAGTATGTACACGAGGTGAAGGATCTGGCGGGGGGGGTATGGTTTACCTATGACCCGAAGACCTCATTACACTGTAAAAATGTAAGTTCTTGGCTGTCCGTCGTTTTGGAATTGTAAACAAATGTTTCACATCCTATAACAACCTTACAAAGATTTGGGCATTCAAGGTCTTTGTTCGACCACTCCTCTAGTATGCTACCCAAGTCTGGTCACAACATCTTTAAAGAGACATTAATTTTATAGAATCCGAGCAGCGAAAGTTTACAAAGTGCCTTCATGGCCTTGATTATGGTACTCGCCTTGCTAGGGCAGGACTTGATATCTTATAGCTTAGAATTCACTATGATATCATTATGACCAGTAAAATTCACAAATACCATTAAACCAACACAATTATTTTTCTTTTTTTTTTTCGGACCTATAATTGCTCCTTGTTCACCTAAAATACAAAAACCGACACAGAGTATGAAGAGGTCTAAAACCCTAAGCCTGCTGTACACAATATTTAAAAAAGGACATAATACAAAGGGTGAAAACATCAAAAAATGGGACCCCCCCCCCCCCCCACCCACAAGTTATCAGGGGGCGGCCGTGTTGGAATGTGACGTCATTTGAGATACTACCCAACATTCACTGGCACTTCATCGTAAAACGGGAAAATTCTATTCATGTACACTTTGTATTCATTGTATTCATGGCACTTTGTTGATTAACGGTGATGGTGTAGGCTTCGAGTTGTTTACGAATTTTTTCGGTAGGTTCCCCGAAGACGATTTCAGCGGTCAGTGTGATCAGTGGTTGGAGTGATCAATGATCTTGGAATGCTTGAGAACGGCCGATATACCTTTGAACCCACATAATTTTTTTATTTTCGGAGCTTTAATTAGCTCGTAAATAGTATTTGTGTGTTCGTGCTGTCCGAGGGAACCTTTTTACTCCTTTATGGCGTCTCTCACAAATTAAGATAACAGGTCAATCGACGCGAGCACGAGGCATCACAGGGCCACTGTCTTCCCGAAAATGGCAGGGGTGCCTGAGGTCGGGATCGACCTCTTCCACGACCATCAGTCTACCGTTGTGCCATAATTCTACACCTAGCCTCTTATACCTCCTTACCCTTGTGTTCCTGTACTATAAAACTTTTCTGCTAACAGGAGGCATTTATGGAATTCACTCCAAACTTCGACAGTATCTGGAGTGGCGCTGTAAAAATTTTCTTTTCCAGAAAAGCGATGCTTTTTGCTCACGAATATTTGGTCCTTTCCAACAAGCAGGAGGCAGTTGAATATCGATTTCAAAACTGCCGTTGGATTTAAAACCAATCACATTTCCCTACGAGAAACGTAAATAGTTTCGATTTCACGGACGTTCATAAAGCCCAGACCCAGACCGAAAACTTTTTTCCTTTTTTTTTTTCTTTTCTTCTTTCCTCTTTCTGTAACTGTCATTCTTGCATTGGCGGGTTTTATGTGTCGGACTCCGAACGTTATTGAGAATTTTAATCGATAATATTATTTCCCAGCAGCTGTTTGACCCTGTGCCTGCGATAAACTGTTCAGGCAAGGGGAAAAAAATCGAAGCCCGGAACTCATGAATCGAAACCTGTTCACTTTTTTACCGTGTATGAATCGAAACCTGGTCGAATAAGGGAAGAAACAAAATCAACTTTTCTTCAGTCACGTTTAGTTTTCTGGAAACAAAATATTCATACGTATTGTTACTAGCTAGAAATACTAACGAAGCTGCCAGTTAGCATTAAAAACTAGCCTTGTGACAATACTAGATAAACTAAGAAAGAAAAAAAGACTCAACTGCTACGACTGGAATTGAACTCACAATACCCCACTTTCAAGACGGGGAAAAAAAAACAAAAACCGTTTCCAATATGTGAGTGGGTGAGAGTAATTTAATCTGATTGCCTTCGGAATGGGCAAGAACTAACACGAACATGATGTAGCAACAGTATTTTAATTGCCTAGTGTTGGCGTCCTGTTCCACAGCCACTTACAGTAAAGGCCGTATCATCTTTGCCTCCAACAATGCTCCACAAACCGGCGAATCAAATAACGACGCGGCAAGTTTGCCAAGTGGCGTCATCTGTTGACTGAATTTGGAACCCTCGTCGGTTAGTATGAAATTTCGCAGCTTGGTGTAGAGATGGCAGCACCTAGCAAACTGATCCGGCGTTTACTGTAGGTGGCTGTGCTTGTTCACAAAGCTTAGTAAAAAAGATAAAAATGCTACCCGCCCACAACCAACCTACAAGGTTGCGGCCATTTTGGTACACGTGATCACGTACGTACCAAGATGGCCGCCACCTTGGAGGTTGGTTTGGGGCGGGTAGCATTTTTATCTTTTTTACTAAGCTTTGTGAACAAGACGCCAACATTAATGTTGAAAATCAAAATACTGTTGCTTTTTCATGTTCGTGTGACTTCTTGCCCAGTCCGAAGGCAACCGGATTAAAATTTATTACGGGATCTACACCAGCTGTGCTACTGGTTCAGTCTCTAATGATGTGTGTTCCGTAGTTTTTTGAATTAATGATAATGATATGGTCTTGGGTTCACTTTTTGAACATAGCGAGGGCCCATAATTTTTTTGGTAAAACTTTTGCCAACCTGTGGCGTTTTGCTTTAAAAATGGCAGAATGACGTTCAAACCCAACCTTTTCCAACGTATAAACGCGTTAAACATTTTTAGCTAAATAGAATGTTTTTGTGTCCTAAAACGTTGTAAGCAAAACCTGTTAAGCTAGATGTTAACTAAAATCTGGATACCACAAAATTTTGGTGCGTGTCCTGTAGCTTGAAAGTAACGCACAAGTGAGTTGCGTGGGTTTCTTGCTTTAAATCCAGGTTCGTGTTTCGTGATTCTTGCTTTAAACAACCGTTACGTTTGGCCGCTGTAGACTTTGTGCTGTCATTGCGTCCTATTTGGGATGCGTTGAGTATATGCTGCGGTGGCGATCTGGAAGGTTTTGCTGCTGTCTTCTTGATAGAACTTCGAAAAATATCAGCTACGTCCTGTCCTTTGCGTGCGATAATGTCCAGGCTATATTCTTTCATGAGTTTCATTACAACCCCGTGTACCCTTACAAGTATGGAACGTAAATTTTAAAAGGTTTTAAATGGATGTTGCTTTGTGGCTTGTTTTGGCCTAGGTTATGTTGTCATATTTTATGGTAAGACCTAGTGAATAGCCTCTCTGTAAGTATCTTGCCTATTTAATATGTAAAGAATTCAGATTCTAAATATGCACTATTTGGTGGTATGCTGTGTGATACGTTTAACATCGTCTTTGTTGACCGAAATTCGTTTTGTATGTCTTGATATGATAGGTAAAGAATACCACGAATGAGTGGTTTGATTTGATTTTTGGTAATGATTCCTGTACATATTTTGATCAATGGATATGCAGACTGAGCTGGAGGAAGGCGATGACAGAGGAGACAGATTTTTCACTTGTGAGTTTTGTACTTGGGTTGTAATTATTTAGAAAATGTCATATTTTCTCGCAGTGCCATTCGTGACAAAGTTAAGCTCTCATCAACGAACCTAACGTAGTATTGGACTTCGGGAAACTATTGATTGATGGGTACACCTATTCTGTTTATAACTAAAACCATTGGCACACGTTGTATCTGCTCAAAGAATTTCTTATTGTGCATTGCTGGGAAATCAGCTGGAGGCAGTCCAAAAATTCTTCAATTTCCCATCCAAGAATTTGGAGAATTCACGGCCTTAACTGCAAGTTCTTCAACAACATTGTGATATTTGTTAAGTATTACATTGATGATATTTATTGTTCTTGTGATTTTTAAAAATCTTTTCATAGTAACTGTATGTCAGTATATGTGTTGAAACTTTTGGGACGAGAACAAGTGCGTCGATCATTGATTCCTTTATATTTTTGCATGCGATTCACTATACCACACGCCATGGCTGTTTGCTGTGACGTGCATATCACGTGACTGGGCTAGTCCAATCAGGCGGCCAAACAGCCGTTGTTCTCGTTCGTCATTGGCTAACTCATGGTGACGTCACGGCAAACAGCCATTGCACATGTTTAGGACAGGTTTTAGTGGATCAAAGCTGTCCCTTCCTGATTTCCTGTTGCCAAGGTAATGGTAATAATTTCATCTCATCTTAATAATTAGCAAAATAAGTTGCTGGCTCAGTAAAGTGTATGCTATAGTTTTCTATGTCGAAAAAGTCCTATTGCAATTTTTCGTACCTGTAGTATCTTAAAGATCATCTAGAACACTAGCATTGTTTTAGCACTCATATTTTTCTTATCTTAACTTTTTAAAGGTTGGAGCTATCAGTTCTGCGATAATGGTTCACTTTTATCAGATGTGATTGGGCGAACAGGAAAGTTTAGTTTGTGTTTGTCTGAGGAAACACTATGAGTGGGTTACAGTTTGTTATATTTGACTAGTATACTTGCTTATTAAGTTTTTTCTTCCTCTTATCATTCCTCCTACGAATAGATTTCATTGACTCTAAATTTGTTGGTTGGATCGTCTTTGATGCATGGATAGGTAGGTTTCCAAATTGTACAGTTGTTGTTTGATGGCTGCATCAAAGTGTCTTTGATTGATGAGGACCGTTTGATTGCCTTTATCTGCCTTAACGACGATAATGTCCTGACGTTATTTTAATTTCTGTATTGCTTGTTTTTGGACAATATTGAGGTTTTGCACTAAATTCCTTACTACTGCCGTTACTTTTCCTTGGATTTCAGTTGCACGTAGAATGTTTCTTAAATTGGCTTCTAGGCTAGCTACAATAAGTGTTACTAGCGAAGTCGCTCGCTTCGCTCGCTCATTCCGCGTCGTCTCTCTCCCCTCCCCCTCCCCCCGTCTCGTCCCCCCCTTCCCCTCATTTAATTTGCTGTTCGGTTGGTAGATGGCATCGTATGTTCGCGCTGCTGGCCGTTGCGTTCCGGGCGCAGCTACTACCTCAGCGGGGCTTGGCTGCTACTCTTATAATTTGTCGTTCCAGCGGTAGATGGCGGAGATGGCATCGTATGCAGCTGCTGCAGATGCAGATTGCTGCTGCGCTGCTGATGGCTGCTGCCGCTGGCTTGCGGATCTTGTGTAATTATATATATATAGATAGCTGTATCAGTTTCCAATGTTGCACAAATTTAAGATCAGTAGAATGAATGAGATTTTCGACTTCATTCGGTTTACAGTCAGAAATGTTTATCAGCCGCGGTTGGGTTGGAAATGCGAAACTACCTTTAAACTAATTGGCAGGGAGTACACGAGTGCTAGGATCGTGTTGCGGGTTGTTTACATTATTATATACACGACAAATAAGCTTATCTAACTTATCCTGATGCCTGTTTTTACATTCAGTGGCAGTTAGATGACTCTGTTTTGTAAGAAATTGAAACAACAGCACAAGATTACTAGGCTGTTTGTGGTTTACATTTTGTAAACACTAAAGGGTTATTGTTTAGGACAGGGTAGCAATTTTCATATAAATATCCTAAATGTGTGTTTAATTAACGTCATTTGCGCATTAAATACTTTAATGTGGTTACGGGCATGTGAAGCATGAATTCTGAAATGCAAAACGTTTGGAACAAAGCCGTGAAGCTTACTTGTTGAAAAAAATATCCTTGTGCCAAAATGGTTTCGAGCGTGATACTTAAATTTTGACAGGTTTTAATCGTTTGGTAAATAACATTTGGTATGTATTTGGTATGTAAATGTATTTGGTAATACATATTTTATAATTCGATAAAACGTGAAGTTGCGATAACTGACCCGACCATTTTGACAGGAACACACAGTTAGGCTAGCATACGATTTCATGAAGAAAAAAGCTTCGTTAGATTTACTTGTTGACGGTAAAAAGCCTTAACAGTGCTGCTGCAAAACACTAGTTCAATCCAATAAGTGAGAACTTTACTATTTTTATTTTTTTGATAAGGTGCCTGAAATTGTATAACTGGGCCACGAAATATCAAGTTTTATTGTTGGCTTCCATGTAGTACGTATGTATAATGAAGGTTATAAAAATAACCTAAAGTAGACCTCAGTGCTATTAAGACTTTTTATTCCACGTAAAACTAACGAAGAGGCTTTTTACTCGATAAAAATGTTGCCCTTATTACTCCCCCAGAGTGGTGCCCCAAGAAATAACCTTTAGGTTCATTTGTTTATTGTGAATACTGTCAAATTTCAACCATCGTTTAAAATGCAACTCATGGTAAAGCACAACGAAAACGTTAATGTGCACGTGTGGTTGAAGCAAGATTTATTATTGTGTGCGCGGTGTATCTTGAGCCCTGCAGGTATTTTATGAGCGGTTACGTCTTCCTGGAGGGGACGGCTTTAATCGACGGCCGCCATTGTTTTTGTAACCGTCTTAGATATCAATAAGGCACTCTCCTACCAAAAACATACAATTGATTATCTGTGTTCGTTCTGGGGTGAACTCAAGATAGAATGCGGACACTATAGGAGTTACCTTGATTAAAAATACTATTCATTTTTAGTTCTGAAGCCGGCAATAATGCTTAAGGCTAATGCCATTACATTTCATACACAGGAAGTGAAGTGTGCTGTTCGCATGGTAAATTGATGCAACAGATTTGGTACATGTGAGAGAGTAATAAAGGTACGAACATTCAGTTTCAATAAATGCTGAAATACGTGAGGATATAAAAACAGAAAGCTCATCTGAAACAAAAGCCCTGCTTGAGTGAAACACTGGTGTGCAAGGCAGCTGGAAAAAAAAGAGGAAAAATAGACCTCAATAGTGAGGAACAGTATATGATAATTTAATACGAAAATTATTTTTAATGAGAGTCTCTGTTTCAAGACTCTTGTAAGACTTTCGCTTCGTCCATATAGGTATACCAAGCAACCATGATCAGAGATCTTTGCCATTATCTATGCACGCCAACATTCTTTCATATATCGTGTGGTAGTTCGTTACAGATATTTGGGGTAATGCACGTAAAAAAATAATAATTATGAGCAGCCTCTGTGTTAGTCTTTGGTATAATCACCTTATAGTCCTACCGCAGAATTGTTTCTAGATTTGACTTGTGATTACCGCCACACCACGCTAATAATTTCATAATATCCCCAAGTAGCCGAAATTGGTTAGAATTTCTGGTTGCGAATTAGTTGTAAATTAGGCATCGTATTAGGCATAGGCAGACGATTCAATTGCTATTAAATCTGAACCATCTTCAGTACCTTATTATCCTTGTTTATTTCTGAATTTCAAAACATTTTGTTCGACGTTTAAGTAAAACTGCAGGTTGTGGAACACTTAGGAGTGATGGGAAAAAAAAACACCAAGACAGTGATGATCAGTAAAAAGCCCAATAAGATGCACAGGCATACAATAAAATACGACGTTTCGAGTCGGATATTATTTTTTATCAAGCCATATTTGGCACTAGGCTGAAAGTCGAAACATGTTAAAAACACAGGGCGAAGACTTGTGTCGTCACTAGCGCCCCTGCAGTAACCCGAATTATAGTCAAGTAGTTACCTTAATTATTGTGGCTGATTTCGCAACAACTTATTACACCATCCTTTCTCCTTCCCCTCCTTTCTCCTTTCCCCTACAAGCGTATGAAGGAGGCTCTGTGGTGCTAAAAAAAAACTTTGGAGGAGCGCTATAAGGCCTCCAAGAGGGGTCCGGGAGCACTGACATGTAAGACAATGTAGAGCATTGTCTTACTTTTTGGGGCCCATGTGATTAGAGGACATAGACGACTTACAGACGTGCCACACTTTTAAAGAAAACAAACCCTAACTAATATTTAGGTTGCGTATACAAAAAAACAGCGAAAGGAAATGGGGGATAAGGGCTAACACAAAAGCACAAAAGAAATAACAAAAAAATTAGAACCTTAAAAAAAATCCAAATGTAAAAAAAAAAACAAAAAATGGGGAAGAAAGAAAGAAAGAAAGAAAGAAGCGGAGAGAAAAGGGGAGGGAGCCGGGAAGGAAAAAGCACTGGCCGAAGATTTAAGGTGGCATTGCGGCACGGAGGCCCCTTTTTGCTTTCGGACGGACCAACATGGTGCAAGGTGAAGCAGCAAATTGAATGCCATCGAAAAATTACTGTTACGACAGTGGTTCGTCTATAAAGCAGCACCTAAAGCCCGGGTAGCCCGCCTTTTCTTCGTCGAGTCTAAGTCCACGCGCTCCTTCAAGGGCCCCCAAATCGAAGCAAATGCCGCGGTTTTATGGATATCCCGTTCGAATATCATTCCCAATTTACGGTCTCCGACGGGAAAGTCGGGTCGGGATAGATCTGGGATTTCTACTGTCATCCCTGGCTTTCTGACCCATAAGGCAGACAGTTAAGGGCCAATAATAGCGCTCTGAAGCGAACCTTTACTCGAAATATGTATCCCCGACCACTCGCTCTCACTTCCACCCCACCCCCCACTTTGAAACACCCCCCTCCCACAAACAGCTCGACATTATTACGTCTCTCCGTTATGGTCCCTATACGCATTCCAAATGACTTCGGCTCAGAGCAGCGTAAATAAGAACGAATTTAATAAAGTTTTTGACTTTTCTTTTTTCGCCAGTTCGTGGGAATTTGAAGCTCTTGAGCAACAGACGGCGCCACTGTCGTGAAGCAGGTGGAAGGAAGAGGCCTCAGCATGTCAATATATTATGGGTCTCTTGTTAGTTTTATTATTACCATTCTTAGAAACCCGATTGCCAGCTGCTTCTATGTACGGCCCAAAGGATTAAACACATTGACTTTAATGAAAGTAATACCCGCGTCAATTTCGTTAAGGGTATTGTAATAATAAATATGCGGAATCGTGTGCGTTATTATATACCGTTTCAGAAGGAGTAAAGACGTACATTTTTGTAGTCATTGTTGAAATGCGCAGTTGAAATAAACACAAGCCTTAGGGCCTTAGGGCCTTTGGGCAGATGACCGGGTGCGGTTAACGCTCGCTAAAAAACCCTCTGAAATAAACACAGTTGCAAACTTATTTCAGTTGCCTTTTGGACGTCAAGGAAATTGGTGTGAATCATTAGTAATCTATGTCTAATCCAGCCCAGTGGCATATGGTGGAATTTTTTGTTGGGGAGACGGGGAGGGGCACAGTGCACTGAAGGGCGCCCTGTAGTACTTAGAAAAACCCATGAATAACCAGCTAGTGCATCTGGGGAAGCTCTGTAAGCTTTTAAGACATTTTATGTCAGGTTGAGACATTTTAAAGCAATGTTTGGGTCCATGGAGCAACCTTTCAGCATATATAGCAAGTTGGGTTTTTTTTTTGGAAAGGGGTTTTTTCAACATCTTCAGCAGCAATTTTTTTTCGACTTTTAAAATTGTAAATTTTGAGCCTGCATGAATGCCTGTTTGAAATATTATGACATTTTTTATCATCCCAAAAATCACTAAAAAGAAGTTTGGCCTGTTGCATGGTGGCACCATTTTTTTCGTTTGGCGGGGGTGAGGGGGAAGGCACGTTTATGCCCCCCCCCCCACCCTTGTGTATGCCTCTGACCCAAAATGTGAAATAGATCAGCGATAACAGTAATTCAAACCAAAAATCTCAAATTTAGCCAAATGATTATTGCACTCTGAGTTTTAAAGAGCATTAAGAAGTATGGTAGAGTCATTAAACTGAACATAAATGTAAATTTAAAACAGGCTATTCATTCCAAAGCCTGTTTATAGTATCAATAAAAAAAAACATTAAGGAACCAGACAAATGCTAGACCTATGGCAACAAACCATGAAGGTCTACAATAGTCTTAATTTCTTTCTTAAAAATCTGGAAAATAATCTTAACGAATATTGCTTAAATCACGATGCATGCAGTAATCGTTGTTGAAATTGGTAACCTGTAATATATTGAAATAATTTACAATCAAGAAAACAGTCTCTTTAATGATGAAAATTAGCTTGCATTCACATTCACAGAGCCTGTAAAAAAAAATTCACTATTCCAGCAGTTTGAGGCGACAAAACTGAAATTGCCAAAATTGTCAAAATTGTTATGCAGTGTGATCGATCACAATAGACGAGTCACTTGTAAAGTAGCCGAAAATTGTTAGTCTTGAGGATTATAAATAATATGATGTTTGTTGCCGAAAAAAGTAACTGGATATGGAAGGGCCGAGTGGGTCACTGTTGTGATACCATGCTACCATGATACCATGCTACAAAATTAACTAGGTGCATCTAATGTACCCTGTCAGAATTGGTTCCTGGTTAGCCAGTTTCTTTTTGAAGATAGCCAAGGATGGTGCCATAACAACCTCTGTCAGAAATTATTCCAAACATTTACCACGCGGAACGAGAATAAGAACTTTCTGCAATCACGTGAAAACGGGAGTGGCACAAATTTAAGTGATTGTCCCTTGGTGATTCCGCCACCACGGACAGAAAAAAAACGACCATAGTTTACACCATATTGATCACGCAATATGGAGTATGTAATGGACAAATCACTCTTGATCCTTCGCAACTCAAGTGTGTTGGCCCTTAGACCTCCAGGTGATCACTGTAACTCAAATGGGGAAGGGCCGGCAACCGTTTTGTGAATGAAAGCTGTACAGACTCGACATGATCAATGTCTTTAGCCAGATGGGGAGACCAAACTGGGGATGCGTACTCCAAAACAGGTCTAAGGAACACAAAAGGCCCAGAACAATGTTTTTAGATCGTTAGAAGCAAAGCATCGTCTAATAATTGCAGCTGTCTCTCTTGCTACACCAACAACATTACAGCAACGAGAACCCCATTTAATAAGGTCCCAATCAAATCACACACCCAGGTCCTTAACAGAGAAGCATGACAAAGGGTGCAACCGGAAATGACGTAATCAAGGCGATCATTACCCGGGCTAATATGGATTAGGCTTTGGTGGTGCTTCACGTGTATGAGTACCGACAAAAGAAGATTAATAAAATCGCTAACACAATGCTAGACTCTTATCTGCATCTTACTTCCAAGATAGTTGTACATGTAGAGACATTTACTTTAATATCATAAAAATAAGGTACATGCAGCAGGTCGACCATATTATTTGCATTAATAGGAATAAAGTAGCCATGCATGTTATCTAAGCAGTTCGCACACAAAAATATCGAGTTATTCTTTGGCACCATTTAAAAAATAACCTAAAATTGTCAATAAATCGTTTAGCTTTAGCTCATTTAAGAGGCAAATATATAACTGAATACCGACCTTGGTTTACACGAAATCCTTTTTTAAAACAAGGAACTAAACAGGGGGGGGGGGGGTCTATTCCGAGCTTTTTGCATATTGCTTTCCCATTGGTGGCTGATTTTGCTGCCTCTGCTGACGCCACCATACAGCTCAACAGCTTATTTTATTTTGCTTGAACAAACTTTGACTTTCCAAAATAAAGTTTGCCTGATAAAACTACGACGTCATGAGCAGTATTTTTCACCTTTATTTTGACCTGCCAAAATAAACCTTTCGTGAATAAACTATGACGTCGTTTCTGAGGGTAAAAAAAACTTTGACGTTGTTTTTTCATTTTTTCGCGTATTTGAGGGTCATAAAATCATGTTTTAGCGACGAAAATAGGCCTAACGGAAGTACAAGTAATTGTTTCTCATTTGGCGTAACTCTCGTCTTTGTAGGTGCCTTTGTCCAAGAGGGGTAGAGGTACACGCATGCACGCACGCACGCACATCGATGATGTAGATTATTTTCGTACACTAAATGTCATACTGCTTAAAACGTCGTTTATGCATTTATTCCGTTCAAATTCACACAAAACGTGTGACGAAAAAGTCGGTTGACGAATAATCTGTGAAAGTTAGCACTCTCTCGCTGCATGAAATCGTGGCTGCGTTCATGGCGCGTGAAAGACTACTGGGATTTGAGTGGTGCCATGCACCAAGTTAAAAAGACGCTTTCACGTTGAAAAATTTCACACATCAA
The DNA here is from genome assembly GCA_023313725.1 of Lithobius niger. NCBI lineage: Eukaryota > Metazoa > Arthropoda > Chilopoda > Lithobiomorpha > Lithobiidae > Lithobius > Lithobius niger. The sequence goes on along the minus strand of JAHWFP010224586.1, from coordinate 7,365 downwards.
ATCCAGGCAGTTAGAAAGGAAATCTTTGCCCAACAATTTCAAACACTTCCCTTTTTTTTTTCTTTCTCTCTCCTTTTGATGGCCATTTCGTGCCTGCCCAGGCGAAAGCGGACCGTCGAGAGAGAGGTGGAAAACTATTTAAAGGAATCATTAGCGCGTTCCTTGTGCCGAACGGAATGCTCGATTCATCTTACTCTGCGACCCAACTCCAGAGTAATTTTATGGGAATCCGAACCATTTGCAGTTGAAACATCGAGGCCCTTCACTGGCTCGTGCATCTCTCTTCTGCCCTGAAAACAACAGACAGACAGACAGACCGACCACCAGTTTGTTCGTATCACCGACGGCTTCACTTCCCCTACAATCGCCGAGGTAATAAATCCTACAAACTGTGTAATAACTCACCCTACGTTTTAGGCTGTGGGATACATACCAGACAAGTATACTCTCCTTCTTTTCCATTTCACTACTTGCTTCGAAGCAGTAGAAGCGGAAGTGCTGATGATGAAGACAACTACTATAAAATTGGGAAAGTGTTCGTAATATTCAGAACAAGCCATAGCAGTTAGTTGAATCACTCTAAGGCTTGCATCATAATAAGATCGTTGAACTCAAAGACTATGAAGATAAAGACTCAAGATTTTAAGTAACAATCACATAAATCGCTTTACATTCTTGGCGCATGCCTTTGCTACGGTGCTGAACAATTCTTGGTTCGCAACATATGGATTTCAAACTTTCGTCGAAACCGTTGATTGTAGATGGGTAAAATGAAAGAATCGTGTTTCAGCTAAACGTGTATAGTGCAAACTAAGCTGCACAAGTCAATTTCGAGGCCAGAGGCAGCTAGAAACGATAGAATGACTTATTTATTTTGCAGATGCGGGCTTTCAGAGCTGAGCTGAATTGTTTCAAAGTGGAAGCAACAATCACCACGGGGCTTATTATTGCTACCGTGCAAAGCGTTCGGCAACAGTAAGACCTCTCTAAGTGAAAACAAACAATAAGGAGACATTGTTACGCCAGCTATTTACTTTCTGCTCCTCCCAGAAAAGAAAATGCCAAAGCCTGGGCTGAGGGTTTCAACTTTGTTCCACAAAACCATATTTATTTACTTCCCATAAAAATATTCAAATGTCAGTGCCTGGGGACCGAGTCCGGAAAAGGGGTCGGACTGTGTCGTGCTCGTGGTAGCTGATTGAGTGAGCGAAGCGGAAAATTGTTTCACGCAACGATGCTTGAACACTAAAATTTGTTAAGCAGCGCGCATCCTGTGATTTGAGTCACCGGAAGCGCTGATTGAGTGAGCGAAGCGAAAGAAAATCAGCGTTTGTTGGCCAGTGTGTGCAAAAAATTGGATTGAACAAACTTAATTCGGTGAAACATGGACATACACATGAGAAAATAAACCGTACCAGTGTTGCAAACGGTGCATTCAAGACCAGCCGTGCGCACAGCACGGGCTTGATCTAGTATAATAATACTAATCTGATTTGTTGTCATGCACCAGCAACATGACATAGAAGGGCCAGGGAGGACCACTTACACCAGCTCCAGGGAAAAACACAGGGGTGATCAACAGCAATAGAAAATTGAAAATTTCGAACATGCTTAACAAGCAGTTCCCGTTGGTCTGCCAATCTGCGCCTGAACACCTTCACGCTCACTGCCATAAGGGCACGTTTACGCAACCACTCGCTTTTGCATTCTTGCAGCTAGAAGCTAGAAATCACCTCAAATTCCAACATGGCGGCGGTTTTATGTCTGACGCCTCGCAACGAAAACAGCAAATGATGTGAGTTCAGAAGCGTTTGGGAAAATTGTTTCGTCACGAGGAATTCTTTATATTATTAGCACGGATTATAAGGCTGCAAGTATTTACTCAAACGATGCCGGATTTAGCTAATCCATTTAGCGTTGTTACCATGACAATGTCACCTTTGCCATCGCGATTGAGTTCTAGCTGCGAGAATGCAAAGGCGAGTCGCTGCGGGGCGCGTTTACGCAACAACTCGCTTTTGCATTCTCGCAGCTAGAAGCTAGAAATCATCTGAAATTCCAACATGGCGGCTGTTTCACCTATGCCAGCTCGCATCATAAACAGTCAATATGTGAGTTCGGAAGTGACTCGGAAAATTGTTTCGTCAGGAGGAATTCTTTATCTTATTGTCACTGATTATAGACAGCAAGCATTTACTCTTTAAAAAGTAGGATTTAGCTAATCCAGGTCGCGTTGTTACCATGGCAACGACACCTTTGCCGCGGTGATTATATTCTTGCTACGAGAAAGCAAAGGTGAGTCGTTACGTAAACGCGCCCTAACAACCTCGGAAGGACAACCATTCCACAGTTTCACAACTCGCGATGAAAAAAAAAAGTACTTACGGCAGTTAGATGTGAATCCTGGAACAACCAGCTTGAGTGGATGTCCTATGGTATTACTCCCCTCACGAACCAAGAAAAAACTACCAATTTAAGTTGCAGAGGTCATGCAGCAGAGAGTATTAATCTGGAAAATGCGTATGATGAACACTGAATGGTATTAGGAGCAATTCTTACTCTTTTTACTTTTAACCACGATACTTCCCAACGTTCCGTGGTTGGATTTAAACTGACTTTGTTTGAAGACTGCGCAGTCTGAACCATTTCCTGCTACTTGCTTCTATTTCTGAAGCTCAGGTTGGGCTTGGGGACATAATTTTTATCGTGGTCCTTTTACATCGATATTAGCTAATCGTTCTTAGTATACTTGAAATATCTAAAATTATATCCTGGTATGTAGGTCGTCTGCTTCTCCATCAAAGCCATACTGTAGCAATGTGATTACACGTCATGTGACGTTACGTGAAACTTGAAACAACGTTGTTGCAACATGGCGTTAGGTGATGACGTTCATAGCAGAAGATGATACTGAGTAGCCGATAGCCACCCTAAGTAACTACATTTTTGAGGAATTAAAGCGAAATTTGAAAAACATGAACCTTAAAATGTCGATTGGGTAGTGCATAAGTGCATTGGATTGTGTATTATGTATATTAATCAGACTTCAGAATGGTGAAAACATGTTGACTCAATAGTTTCAATGGTTTTAGTGACCCTTGGACCGCAATAACAATAATAAACGGGGCGAGGGGGGGGGGGGATTGAGGCTTAATGGCACGTCGACAGTTAGGCCATTGCACCAACCTCAGTCACAGTGCATGGTCCAGGTTGCCACTGGGCCACACATTGTGGAGATGTTTAACAAACCCCATATCTAGACCTTATCATACATCTGAGCCTCCTGCAAAAAATTTAAAAACCCCGAACCGGCGGACAAACTCGATCTCCCAATTGACAGTCTAAGTCTCGTGGAAGATGGAAACCGCGATGAACACCATCAAGATGGTGACATTCCACAAGCACATGATGGACCGTAAGAAAGGCGGTAGATGGAAACGACGTTCATAGCAGGAGATGAATTGAGGTATTTCATTTCCGAGGGGGGGGGGAATAGGTTGTGCCGACAGCTCCCTTAAGTAACTGCATTTTTGAGGAATTAAGGCGAAAATTGAAAAAAACTTCAACCTAGAATGTCGATTGGGTGTTGTGCGTATTAATCATACGTCATAAAGACCAAAACATGTTGACGCAATAGTTTCAAAAGTTTTAGTTACCCTTGGACCTCTATAACAAGAATAACAGCCGTACCACAGTTTCCACCTTTTGAAATCTCAAGCACGGACTTAGACAAGTCCAGCTTATTTTGAAGTTTGAACTTAAGCAAAGGCGGTACTACTGCTGCATAAAAGAAGGGCGACTTAGCCAGGTCGGCCTTCCCAAGCAAGGCTCGTGGTTTACCGAGAAGTCACTCATGAATATCGTTACCGATTGTCGAACTCCTCTTGGAGTACGTTATCAGCGCATGCTCTGTCACTGGCAAAACAACGTGAGTTTCTTTAGTAACGAGTCATGAATTAGACATTAGATATTCGAGAAGCTATTGTTGAGCTTCATAGGGCCTTAGGGCTTCGGGCAGATGACCAGAAGTGGTTAACGCTCGTTAAACCCTTTGAACCCTTTGACGCAGCAGAAACATATTGTCGAGCCCAAACAAACGAATGAGACCATGTTAATTACGAAACAATACAATAACATAACAACATAATAACAAACATGAAGTAAAGCCCAAAATAGTTTACGTAAATTAAAACAGTCACGACAGAACCAGGCAAAACCATGGAGTAAAGTTCGGATGTGAACCGTAGGCAACTATACGAGGAGGGACAAGTAAAAACGTGTAGCAACTTCAGGTAGTGCACGTACGAGGTGTGTTGAAGTTCCTACATGCTTGTTTTCAGTTGTTCGGCCTCTCCCCGGCAACGTTGCATTCGGTTCTAACACGTCCTTTACTTACCCTATTGTGTGCGCGGCGTATCTTGAGTCCTGCAAGTATTTTGTGATCGGCGACGTCTTCCTGGAGGGGGTCGCTTTAATCGATGGCCGCCATTGTTTTTGTAACCTTCTTGGATAAGAACAAGGCACTCTGCTACTGAAAACGTACAATCGATTAGCTGTGTTCGTTCTGCGGAGAACTCAAGATAGGCCGCGGACACTATAGCCACTTTACCCAGATGAAGATGGGTGTTGTTTTCCCCTCTTTATCCATGCCTTATTGACTTTACCTTTTGTGACTTGATAATTGTCTCGAGTTGAGACTGAAACATCATGACAGTGTATATTTATGTGCACTTTTCTGGCTTTATTTCATGTTATGATCATTAGATGCACTTAACTTTTCTTTCGAAATACGAAACAAGAACCATGGAATAAAATAGCCTAAGCGAAAGACGAGCTCCAGATAAGCGGGGAACGCTACGGATATTTAACAATTAAGCTGTAGTATATGACGTTCCCGCTGAATTTATATATATATGGAAAATACATAAATGGATAATATTTATATTTATATATGGATAATACGATCAAGCTGTAAAGCACACGGGATTTGTATTGGCACACTTTCTTTGTTACATGAGGAAGGCTAAACAATCATCCTTGTTTGTGTCCTTTGTTAGGTTTAGTCATTTTTTTAAGTTGTTAGATTGAGCGCTTGGTTTCTGTGGTCCTCTAGTAGGCTCTAGTAATAAACTCAAACTTAATCTGACACCCATTACACAACTAAGGAATAGTTTAAACTATGGAATAGTTCCACTCAGAGACGTGCACAGGCACCCGAGAGGGCAGGGGCAACTTACGTTTTACTGAGGACCTTTTTTTTTTGTGTTTTAACCTCTTTTTAACCCTCATTGCCCCCCTTTTGGAGCTTTTCTGCCCCTCGTTACACTACTTTCTGGGCCGTCATTGCCTTTAAAAAAAACAACTTTTTTAGGCACTTGTATATCACCGCTCCAGAATGTTGGCGATGTTATTTTCAGAAAAAGGGCACTTTCCCATGAACATAGGGGAAAGTGCCCCCCCCCCCCCCCCCGTGTGTATGTCCCTGGCCCATTTGTAATTCCTCCATCGAGAACAATTGCTTGCTCAAGTCTTACCCCAGACGTGACTTGACATTCGACCTAAGTCGGAGGTACGCTCGCGTCTCAAGTCGGTGACTGAGAGCAACATTGGAGGAAAATAAGTGTTCAAGCCTGCGCTTAAGCAATGGTTTTTAAGTCAGTGCTTGAGCAAACAAATACCCTCAACTGTGGTACCAAACCCTTGCTCAATACGTGACCCCTACTCAAGCTCAGAATTAAGGTTGGGAAAATAGCAACTGTGGTACGGCTGTCAGGCTAGATAGTTTTAGGGATCGTTGGTAAAAATAACAAGAATTAGGCTAGCTCGTCTTTGGGACTCTTGGAACTGAATAACAAGAATTGGCGCCGCAATATCCGACTGCTCTTGTCGAGTTGATTAGTATGTCACACTAATCTTATTAGTACCAATTTAAGAGGTTATGCGTGGTGCTTAAGTTGCTTTTTTGAAGAATTGATTTTGATGGTGCACTTGTGATTACATTGTTACATTACAGTGTTTGTGTGTTAAAATGTTTATTGTGCATCTCGGGACATTGTGAGACTGTCCTAAAATGCATTGCCATGAAAATCGCGCATCTCAAGTTGGCAAGATTGTGTCAGAAGTGTGGGAAATGTCAGGTTCCTGCTTGAAGAATTTCTCATTAAATGACCTACTATACGAGTCCGGTTTCGTTACGTAGTCACTCCTTCAGGTGACTGTTGCCCAGTGATTCTTGCCCAAACCAAACAATGACAATAATGCTCAGTGATTGGCTGAAATTGGCGTGTTCTTTCACCCTTGTTGGTTTTGTTTTAGATATTGTAGACATGGCCATGGTTTTTCGATCAGCGTCCTTTGGGCGCTGATCGAAAAACCATGACATGGCCAAGAATTTGGTACAGTACCCTTTTTCCAGTACTAATCTAATTGTTGGTAGGTTACCTTCAAACACATGTACCATAGTTACAGTAAAGAACCGAGACAGATTCCTCCATTAGCCCATTGAAACAATGCAACGTATTATTTTTACCGATAATTTTGGTTCCAGAATAAATTGCCTTTTCAAGGGTTGCAGGAACAGTTAAAAAAAACCATATACCTAATTAGATCCTAAAAACAATTAGTGTAACACTTCAAACTCTAAAATCATTTCAAATGTTTACCTCCTGAAAACATAGAATAGTCATCAGGTATTGAAGGACCTATGTCTTTTTTGCTAACCAGTCCATTTCTGCGCATACGACATTTAAAAATGGTTTGTTTTAAGTCGACTATAGTGTCGTGGAGTTTTGGTTCTTACAACAACCCCCCCCCCCTGTACCAAAATCTGTTACCTTTGACTTTCACTTTCGGAATAGCCTACATGTTACTCCTGTCAGAACCATGTTTAATTTTTTGGGGGGGGATTAATTTTACACCAGCACGTTTTCTATGTATCTATGTTTTCGAAACATAATAGAAGAAGTAAAGGGGAGTGCAAAGGGAGGGGGAAAAAATAAATGAATAGATCGAAGCGAAGCCGGCATTAAAGTCATTACGGGTCTCCTCAACTGTGGATTAGGAATGGGAAGCCACAGAATTCTTAGAACGGCAATCAGTCACGTTTCCTCCCTCTCCCTACCACTTTTGACTTCTTTTATTTTGGTTCCTTTTAATCCATTCAGCGTTGGTTTTGACTTCTCGTTGGCTTTTATTTTTTTTATTTTTATACTTTTTTTTCGTTTTTTTTTTCTCTGTTCCTTTTGTGCCTGTCGTACATTTCCACCCTCGTAATCCTTCCCAGTGAAAATAATTGCTGGTGACTTGTTCACTCTCGAAACCGTCTAAGTTCGAGCTCAGAAAGAGACTTTTCAATGGAAAAAAAAA
>JAHWFP010224577.1:0-10633 GCA_023313725.1 Lithobius niger | reverse complement strand
CACCCTCTGCGCTAAGGAATTCTAAGGAATTAACGCTAAGGTAGGTACGCTAAGAAATTCTTGCATGACGTCACCAACAGTCTGGTTCCAGCAGCAGCGTCACAAAAGAGTACAATTTCCAGCCACCATGTCGGTTGGTGGTTTGTGGAGTGCTAAAGAAACAAATTCTTCGTTTTGTGTTTTTAGCAAAAGATAATTAATAGTTGTTGTGGTTATCGTGGTGATTGATTTTTTTTTCACCGGATTCACATGATTTTTAACCCAAATTATGATTTTTATGTAAGACCGAAATCAGAAGGTAAAAAACAAACAACTTTCATTTTGTCTTCGGGAGGTACGGAAAATCGGTCAGAGTGTCGGGGCTCAAAAACTAGCCGTCTGGAGTAATGTCCACGTAACAACGGAGCTATTACAGTATTTTTTTTTTCGTATTTGTTTGTATATGTATTTATACTTATTTCCGTGGGAAACTGCCGTTTTGTCCCTAAGGATACTGGAAAAAGAATTTCGTAAATTTTCTAGGGATGAAGAGACCAACACCACGATTTGAGGGTCAAATGCTTACACGCATCTGGTAACACTACGTTAATCCCAATCTGCATTGTTCGTCTGTATCGTAACTCAGAACAACTGAGCGCTTTGAGACATCAGTCTGCAGCAGTTACAGGGCAAACAGAAAAGACACTAGTTTCATCTCTTCTGTGTAACAGCTTCAACTCAATATATTAAAAGGACATACCTGCTTAATAAATTCGAGCATCCTGTTCGAGATATAATAGCTTTTGCAATATTAACATGGGTTAGAGTGAATGTAGCAAAATAACCATAAAACAATGTAATACAAATTAATTTGTGGTTGTGTGGACGTAAAGATACAGATGACGTTCCTAGTTACATTGAAAAAAAAGTTCATAAGAAAGGACACACATTTAACATTTTTTGGCAGTTCATTTGCTGCTTTGGTCACATTTAAAAGGCGAAAACAAAATTAAAATGCCCATCAGCACTGAAACGGACAACAACATCCGCCATCTTGAAAAGCCAGAACTGAGCTGGCTTTCCAAGATGGCGGATGCTGTTGTCCGTTTCAGTGCCGACGGGCATTTTAAATTTGTGTTTTCGCCTCTTAAATGGGACCAAGACAGCAAGTGAACTGCTGAAAATTATTAAATTTATGTCCTTTCTTTTGAACTTGTAATTTTTCAATGTAACCAGGAACATTTTCTGCATCCTAACAGCAAAACAGTTTGTCACAATGGGAAATATAGGACAATGAATGCCTTTGCAACATTTACACAGTGTAACGGCGGACGCTACGATGGCTTAGGTGCTTGTAACGCCCCCAGTTTCCTTGGTTGACACGGAGTTTCAGCTTAAGGTTAGCGGTGATTATATCGACTTTTACGGCATAAACACAGCTTGGGCTACTGTCCCAGCATGGGGAATGAAGTGTCCGGGTCCTAATTAAAGGAGCCTAACCTTAACACTACTGGTAATCACTGCCACCAACGATGGAATTTAACTGTTGATCAAAAGCTAAAATTAAAGATGGGCTACATATTTATTTTACACTTAAACAATTAATCGGCTAGCAAACGAACTGAAGTTTAAAACTCCTGGTTTTATTTTAACAACAGTGACATTATGGTTTACAAGAACAGCTTTTGAAATAAAATATTGAAAAGCAACAAATTGAATTTACAGCATGTAATTCACAAGATTCAGACAAAACAACACTTGTGTTTTGAATAATTTCAAATTTTCAAATTAGAAAAAGTAATACTGAGTGCTCCTGGAGACACCCGCAAGACTGAACAGCCTCAGCTGGTTACAGTCTATCTGACAGTATGTTTCAAAGATCAACCGTCCACAGTTATGTTTCTAAGTTTTCCAAGTACAAAACATCAACATCCCTTAGTTTCTCCTGAAACTGTTCTAAGAAGTAAAAAGCCCGGCAATTTTACACTTAGGCATCAGTATTTTTCTTTTGACTTCCACAAAGATCCAACCATCAGTTTAAGTTAAAAATCCATTTAAAATAAACTAGAAATAGTTGGTTTTTAGTAAGAGAACCACTCTGACGTTATGGGGGTGGGGGACCAAAAATGCCGATAATGGCGTCACCACCCATAATTTTCTCTAAGCTAGAAGTTAGTTCAGTTTCAAACTATGAATTTAGAATAGGGCGGGTCCTAAATTAAACTTTCAAAAGCTAAACTACTACCATACGAACCACTACCATTTTGCCCGGCATGGCATCCTTGGACCTGACGTCTCCACTCCAGACTGGCGTGACCCTTCTAGCTTGAGAGATCTGTGAGCTGTGCTGAGGAGGGAGGGGTGTGGGGGCTTTTTATGCAGGAGCAGCGGATTCTCGCCACCAAAGTGCGGACGCCGAGGAGAGCTGCGGGGGTCTGATTGGTGGAGGGCCAGGAGAACAATGGAAAGTGGGAGAAGTCGGTTTGGCAAAGGGTTTTGGTGCAGAGCCGCTTGGAGTGACTGGGGCATGGAAAAACAGGCCAAGTTGAATTTTACTCAAGTGAACTTTGGGAAAGGCCTTTACATTAAAATATTGACTATGGAATAAATATTTACATGATTGAATTGGGAAAGCTTAGTACTTTGGCTTCGGTAATGCATAAAACATTACTATTAAATTTAACAAGCTTTAACGGTAAACTGCAGTGTTACACACCACAACTAGGTTGGGGGGGGGGGGGGGAAGGGGGAAACGGAGTTTTGATGCACAGTTTGACTTTGGATTGGCTTGCGAACAGATCTTTGTAAGATATATTGTTTTAATTGAAGGAAAAGCTAGTGGCAACATTCGGATGGTTACAGTCGGAGTTTTTCGGAGATTTAAAGCAAACATATATACATAAAATTTCGTGTCCCTGAGAAAACGATGTCTAATTGTTTCGGACTAATAGTAGCGTTTCTGGGGGCAAAAGAATATATAAAAAGATTAAAATAAACTAACTTAGTGAATGCTATAACGCATTAAGTTAATTTGGATGTTTAACTTTACAGTTAAGAGACAGGTAACGATCGTTGTGGAAATTTTTCATAGAAGTTGCAGCTGTTCAACATAATAAAAAATATCACACTTAAAATGGTTATCTGTATCCACATGTATGTGAGGTTAAGTACCAAAGGCAGCCCCTCCTAATTCACAGCTAAGCTAGTGTTTGTGGGCTTTTTGCCCTATGAGAATAGTAAAAACAAATGGTAAATATAGATTGAGTTACAATAATGGCGGCCGGAAATGATGAGCGCTGCGGTTGGTTTCGTGAGTTTTTCAAATGCTTATTGTGAATCTTCTAGATTGAATTTTCAAATTCGGGCTTCCTCAAGAGGTAGGTATTGATTCAGGGTATTAAATGGTGAAGAGTTTGGCCGTTTTTGTCCATTATTGAGAAAATGGCTGAGGTTTTAAGACCGAGGTCTTTTTGCGTTTTGGGTACGCTCAAGAAAAAAAAATTGTTCGTTGTCAAAACGAAGTTTTTTTGGGCGGCCAGCACAACGCGTCTAATAAAATAATGTTGCAAAACTGAGCTATGCAGGAACAGCCACCGGGAGGAATGTACCTTTAATTCACCAATCTCTGTTCGACGATGCCAGTTCCATTTTGCCTTCACTTTCCTTTCGGTTTGCTTCCAGTCAACTGGGTCCCGTTTCCGCCGATGGGGAGGTTGGTGGGAGACGGGGAGGTTAATGACTTGCGCCGTGTCACGTCCGAATTACCGCCCGGAGAATCATTTGCATGGCCCTTGTCGTTTTCCCCAGACTGGCGCCGGCCGTTAAGCCTCGTGTCAACTACCAACAGGCTTTTTTATAGCGTTAAAATCCCTTTCTGCCAGCACTGAAATAAATTGCAATCGCGGGATTTCAACTGCTACCTAGCTCGTGACGTGACAAAGGTGATGGGGATACGATGTGTCACATTAAATTCTGCGTCTTATCAGCAACCGTCTAGCTAGGGGAAGTTGTGACACAAATTGGGTAATAAGGCGTAACAAACAAAGGGGTTTAACTGCTTGTACCTACGCATCTGACACGATTCGTTTAACTCGTGACGTATGGAATATAATTATATTTTCGTGCATAAAGCGTTAATTCATTGCTGCCCATAAAATGTTACGATAGTTATCAAAGCAGTTTTAGCGTTCATTAAATGCTTTTGGCCTTTCCCTTTCCGTTTCCGGTGGGCGGTTGTGAAATAGCTGCAGGCAAAAGCTTTTAAACGACTTGTATCGGTGAATCAAGGTTGTTAAAATTTAAAACATTAAAGGACATATATATATATATGTGTGTATATATGGATGTTGCTGAACTGTACTACGTTAAAGTATGACGCTTATGACGCTTGTGGACTTGAGGACAGTAGTCTTAGCCGGCAGCCAGGCGATAGTTTGCCAGCCCACGCACAGACCGTGTAAAAGAACGCTGGACAGATTCCAACCTGTCGATGTCCTGTAGGAGATGTGGTGACCATACAGGACACGCGTACTCTAAAATTGGTCGCACGTAAACTTTGAAGGCCCAAACCATGGTTTGTTTGTTAGAAGAACGAAAACATCTTCTAATAATGGCATGTCTACGAAACGCCACTTTAACTATGTTTCCACAATGGATTCAAAATTTTAAATCGTCGTTAAAAAGATTACCTAGGTCACGAATCTGAGTTAAGTTGGGAACTAATTAGGTTATACACGTATTTAGTCAACTGTTTTGCTGCAGAATGGATAAAAGAAGCAAGCGACCGCTTTGTTTCTCACATGCGAAATTGGCAGTAATATAGCGATAATAGTTACCACTAATTATTTTCTGCCTTCTTCTCATTAAATAAAACTTTGGCATTCTTCTCACTATTGCATATTATGGCAAGTGGCTTTTTTTTTGCTCGTATATTGCTCGGGGCTTATAGATCGGGTTCCCTGACTGCCGCAACTAAAAATCGACTTAGTAATCCTACGAAAAACCCAATAAGCTCAGAAAATAGTTAGAAATTTCACATTAGAACACGTGAATTTCATGCACCAAAACTCCCGTGTCATGAAACTTCAACCAAATCAGAACAAAACTGCGATCGTGATCGTTTCCCAAACAAACAAACACACAACCATACACAAAACCTAAATTTAGTGGAGTATTCGACCCTGCTCGTTTCGCTCGCTCCGCCAATCAAATGCTGGTTTTATGCAACGTGCGCAGCGCCTAGAGAGGGGGCGTGACGCAGTGTCTGGAAGGAACTTTTCCATCGGCGGGCGTCCGCTAGTGTGTTTACATGCTAAGCTGGTGCGTGTATGATCGTGACAAAAGGAATTTTAAACAAATATCATGCTGCTACCCTATGAAAATCATTCTGTTAGCATCAGCAATATTAGTAGAAAGTAAAAGAGTTGTAGTGTTCTAAACGAAAACAAATAAAGCCTTCCGTACAGGAAATAAGAGTGAAATAAACTAAATATTACTCTCGACCTATCTCATATACTTCATTCATTCTCTGAGGTGTTTTTTTTTTTTTTTGTTTTGCTACCATGTCTTCATTAATTATTTGTTGCAGGTCTCGGCGCCCATTCTTTCCCCCCCCCCCCCCCTCATTCCAACCACCACCACCACCACCACTCTGGCAACATCTAGTACTATCTAGCACATGCATCAAGCAGAGGAAAGCACAACGCCATATCTTTTAACAAAACAAACAAACCACGTGCCTCCTCAATTACTGAGTGAAAATATGGCATGTCCTCGTGCACCTGGGAGCAACTGTAAATGTTAGCAATATCGCTGCCGCTAGATGTCGCTAGATGTAGTTTCGTACGATTTCTTTGGTGACACTGTGTTTTTTAACCGGCGTCCCTGGCTACCACCCACCCTGCCAGCCCCTTCCTAGGGCTCGGATTTTATGATTAATCTTCTTAACGCAGGTACTATGATGATACATTACCTTTGAACAGGCCCGAGCTGGCAGCTCTGGGGTCCACGTGCCATGACGTTTTAAAAGGGCCTCATACACAATCCACGAAAATGGAGGGGGAAGGGTGAATTAAAATTTTCAAATTATAATTGTGCAAGTGCAAGTTTAATCTAGGCACTAGAAGCCAGCTACGAAATGATCGGGAGAGGAGCCTAATTTAAGACCGAAAAGGAAATTTCGACGAAAACGAACTCGACAAGAAAAATTTCACTCATAACTACAAAAATTAAACGTATGACAGCGAGAGACTACCTTACGGTCAGTCCGGGTCTACCTTTGAAATGACCTATTCCCCACAGACAGCTCGCAGGCAGAAATAACCAAACGAATTCCAAAACCCAGTCCAGTAATGGCGTGTAATTCTCTGCTTTATAGTTAGCATATCTGCAGAATTTGTTATTATTTTTATTTGCGTATTTCGAAGCAACAAACTGTGCAAACTTTCCATTTAGAATTAGCAATTCAGCCGTGGACATTTGTGGTGGCCGAGCTCCAGCTTCGATAATTAACCAGCATTGCGATGGCTGCTATGTGGTAATTAAAGTGACACGGACCTTTTGCCACATTCGGTGGCAAGTCTTCGTGGATGCGTCGTCACTTATTAGCCTTTGTATTCTTTTCATTATCTGCAGTTAGTTCCTACGTTAAATAAATACGAATGCAAACCTATTTACGTTGCCTTTTGGACTTAAATGTCAGACTGCCTGAGCAGGGAATTGAACCCACGGCCTTTGATACCAAATTTCGAGGTCCTACCGCTGAGCCATAATGACGCGGCCGATTTAACACCCCGCCCAGGAAGTCTGACAGTTAGGTCCGAAAGGCAACGTAAATAGATTTGAATTCGTGTTTATTTAACCCTTCTCGAGCCCATTTGGCTTTCCGTCCTGGTTAATCCCTAATCTCACGCTTTGTGTGTTCCTTTCGGTTTCACTGGTGCGCGACGTGCAAGCAAGCGTCCCTCCAGACACCATTCGTGGCGATTGGAAAAGTGTCTGTTTGTGTGTACGTGTGCGTGTTAAATGCAGCCTTTTGGCATTAAAAAAGGGCGTGTCAGTATGGCTCAGCGGTAGGGCTTCGGAATTAATTTGGTTTCAAAGGGCGAGGGTTTAATTCCTCGATCAGGCAGTCTGACATTTAAGCCCAAAAGGCAACCTAAATAGCTTTGCATTCGTATTTGTTCAACCCTTCTCGAGCCCATTAGGCTCACCGTACTTGTTTACTTCCTACGTCTTAGCAGTGCTCTGCCGCCGAAAAGATAGCATTACAGTGAGAGAAATGCTATTTAAGTTTAACCAACTGGTAACCTGCCTAACCCTCCAGGATAACCTACCTAAGGATGGCGTGCGCCCCCCCCCCCTCCCGTAACTTACATTATCCGGATTGTAGAACTCCTAACTAACGAGCTGTTCCTCCCATAAAAATGCATCCACGTTAAAGGAGGCTCCACATTCTGATTCGAATCTAGACAATGATCGAATTTTTATTTTCAGTATATACGAGGATAGTTACTCCTCGTTCCTATAGGCTCCTGATTCAATGATAGAAAGGAAAAAATCCTCCTTCCAGAATTTTTATCTACGCTACGACGGTAATCGCAACTAACGTCGTTCAGAAGTGATGAGGTCAAGAAAGAAGGACCAAAAAAAAAGCAAAAGGGATGAAGCAAAGGAAGGAAAAATGCGTGACAAAGAGATAAACGTAAGTCACTCGCTGTCAAGCCAAGTGAAAAAGAAAGTGACTCGATGGAGTGACTTAATGAATCAAGATGAAAACACAAATAAGATTAGGTTTCAATTACCAGCGGCTGCAGATAATAATGAGCGAGGTGCGCGGTGAGAGTTAGGCGCTGATAATTGAACCAACATCCACGAAAACATGCCAATCACCCATTCGTGTAAGGGGGCAACTGTTGGACTAGTTGACATGAAAGAAAACGAGGAAATGCTAAGAGAGAGAGGTGAGGCTTGTAAACACGTCTTGTTCACACGAGAAAATTTTCTTTCATGAGATGTACGGCCATTTTGTGAGTGATGCTACCTGGAACTGCCGTGTAGAACACACTGCGAGGTTTGGAGGTTCGACGCGCCCCGAGCCGAACCCACTGCGCCAGAAGGCAAGAGGTTACAACCAGGACAGAAAGCCAAATGGGCTCGAAAAGTGCTGAATAAATACGGGTTTGCAAACCTATTTACGTTGCCTTTTGGAAAATATCAGAATGCCGGAGCTAGGAATTGAACCCCCGACCTTCGAAACCAAAGGCCGAAGTCCTACCGCTTAGCCATACTGACATGGCCTAAAAGGAAACGTCCATAGGCAGCATTTAACACGCATTTAACACAGCTTTTAACATCCGTGTTAGAATGGCTGAGCGGTAGGAGCGGCTGGAGCCTCTGGTTTCAAAGGTCGTGGGTTCGATTCCCCGTTCAGGCTATCTGACATTAAGTCCAAAAGGCAACGTAAACAGGGTTACATCCGTATTCATATAAGGCGAGAGGGGCAATTTTGCTAGCTTAATTCAATCGGAAATACCTAGGATCTTTTACACGCCACAATCGACATGAGCACGAGGCACCACAGGCCTCTTCTCATCCCGAAAATGCGAGGAGTGGTTGAGGTCAGATCGAAGCAGGTACCTCTTCCACATGAGATGGTCGTGCTAACCACTAGGCTACCCTGCCCCATATACGATGTTTAACCAGTGAAACGCAACTTGAATCGCCAATATCCATGTAAATAAAATCGTCAGCCGCGGTTTAGGCGCGTATTAGGAGGAGGACGTCGCTGCTTCGATTCGTTTGGTGCGATAGGGACACCTAGAGCCAAACCTAAGCAACACCAATTCAAAAGCCTGGTGCGATAGCTCCGAACCAGAGGCCTGCAGTAACGAATGTGCGTTCACGGGTGAATAAGAGACCTGAATGCTAGCTGAGATTAAGTCAAATGAAGGGAGGTGGCCAAGGCAGCTTGCTGGGCACTGCGGCGTATATTACGCTAGGTCAACGTATTAATAATTATTACTGTATTATTTACTAGTAGTTCTGTCAACAGCAGACCTCGCTCACCCCCCACCCCCTCAGGAAGTAACTTTTCACCCCTTATCCGTTACATAAATGATGAGTTTGGTCAGACGGTTTCGCGAATGCTAAATTTAAATTGGAGCTTAGGCTACTTGAACAACATCTAATATACTTCTGGAGATTAAATCTAACCGATTTGGTTTCAAAATGATCCACGGTTTGGAAGTTACATGCATGCCGAATGTTGTTATTTCATTTTTTTTTTGGGATGTCGTTTTCGCCACTATATTGGATTTTCACAAAACTTGAATTGGAACTGACCGTGAAGAAAATGTATTTCTGGTTATTAGGACGATTCGTAACTGGTTTGCGGTCAATGTAATGAACGATTGGGAAGTTATAAGCTGAAAACCTTTATTTCTTGTTGTTTGGGACCATCTAGTAGACCATCTTGCGTTTTCATCAAGTTTGAATAGAATCCTTTTTCATAAAAAGGGAATTCTGAATGTTATCTGCAGTCAGTTCGTGTTCAGTCTGGTGAACGTTTAGGAACTGACAAAGCAAAATTGGGGCGCCATTTTTGGGCCATCATTTTTTTTTTATCATGTGCTATAAAACCATGTGCATACTATACGACCTTCGGTCTAAGTTCAGAGAATACTCGTCCCAAATTACGTTCGAATTGGTTAGTGCAATCCCAAATTATCGAGTTTAAACAGGCGAAAAATTTTTTTGGCTAACAGATTTGGGCCAACATCTCGAATTGGACCTTTCTTAATACTTTTAAAGAAAGGTAAATCGGATTATTATTTGTAACTGGTTTGTGTTCAATGTGACGAACTGTTTGGAAGTAACAAGTCAAAAACCGTTGTTGGATGCCATTTTGAACTGCCATTTTGGATTACCAAAAAATTTGATCAGGACCGTTTTCGATGAAAAGTTTATTCTGAATCCGGAAGCATTTGCGTTCCATGTGATGAACGGTCCGGAGTTACAACGCGGAAACAGCTTTTTTAATGCTGTTTGGGACCCCAAATTGTAAGTTCAGGGTTTTTGTGGATGGTATTCTTTAAAGCTATCGTTGTATGAATTTCGTAGATTTATTTAGGTAATTGATGGAAACCAATAATGCTCTCTACTGCATATATTCTGTCTTGTTACCAAACCGAAAAATAAACTTTCCAACATAAAGCAAAGCAGAAAATGTGCACCATACTACCACAGGATCATCACATATCATCAACATGGGTCTTTATACGAAGATCTTTTACAGTCCTTCGTCAAAAATGTATTCAGTACTTTCCTATTCTTAAGGACGAAAGCTGGCCACCGGTTAGAAATGGTCTAATGCTTACCAGCCTATTCCAGGAAAAATGTTATACCTAGACCCTGACCCTGTGATGCTCGTGTCGAAGGACAGGAAAGAACACACCATCCTGTGCTGGCGTCTGTTTGTTAGTGTTCATGCAAAATAACTTTATTTTATTAATTCCCTTCAAATTGTCCACATGCATTCTATGATCTATTTATGGATTTCATTAGATCATAACTGTATTAAAAAAAAGTCCCGTAGTAAAACATTAAATAATAACCATTTCTATCTTTTTTTTAATGACCAATGCTGTTTTTTGGC
>JAHWFP010224565.1:7601-19340 GCA_023313725.1 Lithobius niger | reverse complement strand
GCCCCCCCCCCCCCATCCCCCCACGCACAAAACGAAGCGATTGACTCTTTCCACCCTCTGGCCCACCCCTGGCGCCGTCACTGCACATGCGTTCATGGGCCATGGTAACATAATGAAGGGATGACGCCGGGGGTCGTAAGTTTTCAATATTTTTTTTCACTTTAAGCGTTTGTATTTTTTTTTTCACTTTTTTGCGCACAAATTTTAGGCATTTTCAGATAAATTTTTTCACTCAAAAAGCCTATTACCAATCACGAAAACGCATTCAGCGATGGCACGTTGCATTCTGGGTATCTCCTCGAACAAACCAACAGTGATATTCCAGCAGTGCAAGTCGATCACACCGCCATCTACCGACAAAACAAATAACCTGGCTCCCTAGCCAACGTAGAAAAATGAACTCCTTCAATTGGATTTGATCTTCATACAACCTTCGGGGAGCTAAATTTATTTATCGTTTATTGCATGCATGATGCAATTTTTGTTATCAAGAAATCGAAAATTTCACCATTTTTCACCCAAATTGGTAAATTTTTCAAATTTTTCCAAACTTTTACTGGAGAGAGCAAATTTTTCCATTGTGACACATTTTTTCACATCCCTGCTAATGGTTAGAGCGATCATCTCATGTACAAGAGGTTCTGGGTTCGATTCTGACCTCAACCAACAATGGAAATTTCGGAAAGAGGAGGACCCTGTGATGCCTCGTGCTCATGTCAACTGTGGCATGTAAAAGAAGCTAGGAATTTCCGCATTGGAATTACCGTGCAAAATCGTCCCTCTATCATTCTGGCGTCATGGCTTGGGCTGGGAGAACATCAAAACTACAGCATCTGAGCTTTACGCATGTGTTTGTAAAGTGTTGCAAATTGAGCAATACCTGTTTATTTTAAACACACTTCACGCCCGTCACACTTTTGAAATAGGACGTTTTTGAAAGAGCTCGTCTCAAGAATTGCTCATCGTAAAACGCGTTTGTACGTTTTTCGACAAAAAAAAAACATCATCAGGGTTCGAACATAACGGACGAAACCATTTTCAATGCTTTCAAAGGTAGTTTAAGACAAATTTCAGGGCTCTTTACACAGTAGATTCTCAATACTACCTTTTTCAAAGCTTTCAAAGCTAGCTTAAGACAAATTTCAGGGCTCTTTACACAGTAGATTCTCAATATTACCTTTTAAATTCCAGTATTTTGCCAGAGGTGTCATCGTTGCCACCATTGTGCTCTTGGTTTGCAGTAGGAAGCTCAACCGTCATAAACAATGACAAGCAGCACGTCCTCCCCCTTCCCACCAATCCACTACAGGACGATGGAGAAACACTACAACTATTCGGTCAGTTGAACAGCAGTTGCTCAACAGCTCCTTCCGGCACAAATTGCTTGCAGTGCACGGCACCTTTCTCTCTCTCTGTCTCCAAGTCCAATCTAAAGGGAGCATCGTTCGGCACAGAAGATACATTACCGATATGGCACTAACCTCATTCCAAACAAAGTACACTCGCAAATTCAAGGCCATCTCAAGCCTCCAACAACAGAAATTAGAAATTTTCAAGGGTTTTTCAAGCCTTGAATTTTTGGCTTTTAAAATGTAAGGCTTTTCAAGGAATTCAAGCCCCCTCCCCCCCCCCCCCGGTGTGCGAACCCTGCATCATGTAATTCTGACGACCCGGGTTCGATTCCCGGCCTCATGATGGCACGTGATTTTTTTTTCATCTAGATGGCCGCACAGGGTTCTACGACGGATATTTCTTTATAGTTTTTTTTTACTGGAGTTTCTAAAAATGTGTTCTAGGTGTGCATTACTTTAAAACACTTGTTTCAGAGTGTAGTTCGAATGCTTAAATATACACTAACCTGGTGCAGCCTATAGAGCAATGACATTTGCCGCCATATTGGCACCAGTATGGGTTTTGGAGGGCATAACTACAAGGTGCACTACATAAAAACGGAGGGAAAAACAACGGAATAGCGGATTTCTTAGGCTAAAAATAACGTTGTTTTCCTCAACAACAAAAATCTAGGTCTTAGGTCTTAAGAAATCACTCTTCACAGCATCGGCTTCAGTATGACACTCTTCTGTTTCTCTCTGCAGTGCCCCTTGCAGCTAACCTATTAAGGCTCCAGCATAGAGTTATATACAATAATACTACGTCGTGTCACTGCTCTATACGACGATATATGGCAAACTCCGTTTACCGGACGAGCAGATTCACGATTTACGGCGCAGCCAAATGTGATACTTCCGCTTTGAGATTACGGGACGGCAGCCACCATAATGATTGTCACCGAGTGCAAAATGTTGGAGAAACTCAAGTCTGACAGTAGGGTAAAACGCGCACAGCTACAGCTAAACTGTGATACTCTTTGCAAAATGTATCCTAGCACAGGCAAAAGTTTGAACTAAGTTTCCAATAGCTGTTCAATTTTATAAAATTATGTTTGCATCGTTTTTTTTAAGATATACAGCGTTTTCATGTTTGTGGAAACCTGCTCAATACATGCATTGCCTCCGTCGCACAATCACGACAGAAATGATGAATTATGATATATATGTGTATCTCACGAATCTCATTCATGCGAGAGCAGAGGCGAGAACGGAGTACAAAAGGCGCTGCCATGTTTCTTCTATTTTTGTAAATTGTTGTATTAATCTGAAATTGCTATCACGCTCTTTATAGGGCAGTGACACGACGTAGTATATAACTCTATGGTGGAGCCAGTTACTGGGTTAGTTGCAAGGTGCACTGGTGGGGGAAAAGAAGAGCGTCTTACTGAAGCCAATACTATTAGACTGAATTTCTTGGGCCTAAAACGCGCGATTTTTGTTCGATTTGTTGGCAGTTGCTAACATTTTTAAGCAAGTAGAATCTTTATTTTCCAATTACAACCTAACAGCATAAGGGATTGGCGAAAACAACGTTTTTTTAAGTCTATGAAATCTGCTCTCAAAGCACTGCCTTGACTAGAAGTACCGTTGTTTAACCCTCCATTTTAATCTAGCGCCCCTTGCTGCTATCTCTCTTGTAGCCAATATGACGTCACATGACGCTGCTGTATAGGGGGTTACAATCCAAAACACAGTTTATCATACATACATCGTCCTAGATCTCATTCCGACGAGAACCGGAAGTTGGCTGGCGCCATGTTGGCATTAGTGACATCGGCCAAGCGCCGGAAGGAATGCTGCTTGCGAAGGTTCGGAATGCATTGTTTCTATTACAGTTGTGACCCCATGGTACAGCTTTGTACCTTTCTAAAAAAAATAAACCAGTTCCTAAACTCATTCCCTCCCTTACAGACGTCAGAAGTCTTCCGCAACCCAACACTAAATGCGGAATAAACAAACATGGGAGGGAAATAATTATGTAGATATGTGACAAGTACGAAGATCTTCGAATTGCCCGAACGTATTATTTCCCTAGACACTCGAAACCTGAATCCTATGCCACAAAAGGCTGACAATAATTACAATTTATAATCGGCCTCCCTCGTTCCAAACTTCTTAAACGGCGTATTCTACTGTTCCATTTGGCCAACCATAGTTTTACGGACTCCCATTACAGCTCCCTTCGTTAGCCCAAAGTATGGCAATAAAACTGTAATTCCGCAACCATCAAAACTGTGAAAACTCCGCGACCACAAGTAATTTTGAATATACAGCGACCCGTAAGGACTTCCATGGACGAACATTACGACTAGTCTTGTGGGATTAAGCCATACGGAAGTCTAGTTTGAGTGTGATTAGGCCTAACTTTGTCAGAGTCCTCGGATTCGTAAACAACGCCGACAACGAGTAAACACAGGCGTAAATGGCATCGTTGGTAAAAATTTACGAGGGTTTCGGGAGTTGAACAGCGCAGATATGAGCTACACCTGACCACCGAATGGCTGGTGGAATGGCCCGCGCCGAAAAATGATGACTTTCCGCCAAGTCCTATATGGTTCCCCGAGGACTCCGAGACAAGATTGTAGAGAGAAAATACCAAGTTTGGCCGCTACGTGGTGTCGAACCGTGGACTCGAATTATGAGAGGTGGAATTTGTCCCCAGTTACTCTTTCCTCGAGATTTCTAAAAATGATAATAGCGGAGAGAAAGTGGACAAGGAAAACTGCAGTTTTGCGCGCAAGGGAAGTGTGCTGGAGTCGTTTGTGTTTGTGAAAGTTATAGTTAAAAAATTTAAAAAATAAATGAATGATATAAACCAACGCGAGCCAACGCGTTGGTTAGGAGTTTCAGTTGAGGAAAACTAGCCTCCGAATTTTCTTGAAGAGACCAGAGTTTGTATGTGAATGATGCTGTTCATTCATATTTTTTTTTTTTTTATTATTATATGACAAGGACTAGAGTAAGCGGTTTCACCCTTCTAGTGCCCTACCACCTTTGTGTGGTTAAATCTTTTATTATTTATTATAAATGTCTTGTATTACTGGATGAGTAAAGCTGAGATATTTTTAAGGACAATGCTTATTTTGTGTTGAGAGCTTCTTTACGTTTGCCGATCGTCGATATCGAGCTGCCGATACGAAGACCGAAGCTGTCTCCAGATTTCAACAATGATTGAGCATTCAAGACATTGTGATAAGTTGGTTATCATCCCGTGTTTTTAACAATGAAAACCTATTATGTTTAACATTTTGAGAGAAATCAATTGTAGCCCCATGCAGGATGAATTTTAGGCTTGTATTTTATCTGTTAACTTCACTTCCCTCCCAACCAACCCGTTCCCGCATCAATCGCCATATTTTGAAGCCTTTCAGGCCTTTTCATTAGAACATTCCCCTTTAACCCTAGTTCCAACTTAAACTTATATTTTATCCAATATATTACCAACATTACCGATACATTACCTTTATTACCATTTCAACTTAAATTCAACACTGTAGGCTTTTAGTCAAAACCAAACCAAGCCAAACGTTCATTCCTCTTATAGTGTCCGCGGCCTGTCTTGAGTCCCGCAGGTATTTATGAGCGGCTACGTTTTCCTGGATGGGGTTGCTTTAATCGACGGCCGCCATTGTTTTTGTAACCATCTTGGATATCAACAAGGCACTCTGCTACCAAAAACATACAATTGATTATCTGTGTCATTCTGGGGCGGACTCAAGATAGGCCGCGGACACTTTAGACCCTTTTGTGACCTGAGCCCGCAACTCAGGCGATCCAATAAATACATCATGAATCCGATTTTTCTTCACAAAGTTAGGAACCCGTTTAAATGGACGAGATCTCACAATTGAGCTCAAAAACGCTTGTCGATCAACACTTTGCATAATAAGACACAAAATGTCAAATGGTAAATGTTTCTCTTCTTTTTGCAAATTTTCGACAGTTTTGAACCCAAACAAACACTTGAATTACTCATACTGGCTGCTTCAGGCCTACGAACGTGTCTTACTTTGGACCATTTGGACGAAAACGTGTGTTAATTTGGTTCACATTCATAGCTGTAAATCCCGGGCACTGCTTTACAGCCGAATGTGAACCAAAGTAAACCACGTTTTCGTAGGCCTGAAGAAGACATTATTGTGCGTGCAGCGTATCTTGAGTCCTGCAGATATTTTAAGAGCGGCTACGTCTTCTTGGAGGGAGCGGCTTTCATCGACGGCCGCCATTGTTTTTGTAAGCATCTAGGATATCAACAAGGTGCTCTGCTATCGAAAACATACAATCGATTATCTGCATTCGTTCTGGGGCGAACTCAAGATAGGCCGCAGACAATATAAGGAGTTAATTCAGGTGTGTGTTTTGCAGTCAAAACTGTCGAAAATGTGCAAAATATAAAGAGAAGTATTGTCTATTTGAGATTATGCGACTTGTTATGGAAAGTGTTGGTCGTGAAGTCAACTCTCAAATCATGGAAACAGTTTTTAAACTGGAGTTTGCAAGTCTTAAAAAATTGCTTGTTAGCCGAGCTCACCTTACAACAGCATTTCATTTTTACTTGCAGGGCGCTAAACCCAAACCGGGTTATCTGCTCCACTACACAGAACAGCGAGATTTGTGCGGAATATATATTCTTTCTTACACCTTTTCGAACAGTGCAACTGTGGAACATGCATTCTTAATATTTAGAGGTACAATCCGCCTGCCTTATAAGAGCCATCGCACCTAACCGTTTCGCGAGACTCTGCATAGTAATACAAGGCCAACTAAGATAGCTACGTTCCTCGCAGCAAGGAACGGAGCTACTATCTCAGTTGGCCTTGGGCGCAGCAGACGAAACAGCATGACTGCAAAAATTGGGTCGGCGCTAACAGAAATGATTGTCGTATTTTAACATCTCACTTCATAAATTTTTAGGCTAGTATATCTTATAATTTTTCTTCGGCGATCAACTGGCATACATAATTTTAATTTTTACGGTGTTAGTCCTTTAGATTTTTGATCTCATGGTAATTATTAGCAAACGATTAAAAATGAGTACACACACAGATGAAACGTCAAGGTTATTTATTGTATAAGCACGCAAAGGATCATATATTCGCAGGATGCTATTAAATTAGTTGACAATATTCAACAAAAAATCAGGTACACGCGACATTTTAAAACGGATTTTTAGCAAGGGATTGACTAACGGTAAGGAAATAGACCTTTGGGACCGTACTTGATGTGGAGGATCGAGAAAAATAGCGCTGGGAGGAATGTACCTTTATTAAAGTAAAAACCAAGAGTGCTACACGATAAAAAAGACGAACAACGTTTCGAAAATTTTCAATTTTCATCATCAGGTATGCATAATAAAATTAAAGCATATGCCACTAAGTCATCCTATGTAAAAGCATTATCACAACAAAATAAAATAAAATAAAAGGATACGATACCATCAATTTAAAAGGATAAAAACCACTAATTTCCCCTCTCAGAAGAAGCAGAAATGGCGGCCGAGATGGGAATCCCACTTTCAACTTTCTTCTGTGACATAGTCCTGAATAAGGTATGGTTAGTATAGTTTCGTGCACGAAACTGGCTGTAACTATACCTTATCTGCAAAAAGTGCTGAAACTTCTCAACATAGTCCTGAATGCAGTCGACTATAAACTTGTTGAAAAATTCCCACAAATAAAATATTACAAGCGATACATCGACGATAGTTTAGCACTTCTACCAACACAACTTAGGTTATTAATCCTCGATTTTCTCAACAGCATCACTAAATCACTCACTTACACTAAGTAAATGTCACTATTAACCATAATAGCCTAATCGCATTTACACACTTCAGAAAAAGTATGCAGTCGACTCGCACCCTGCATTACAACTCTTATGTTGATGCCCACTACAAAAGTAATGTTGTAATCAATGAAGTTAAACGCTTTGTCTCACACACTAGTAATGCTGAATTATTACAGCATGCAGGCAATACATCTTGCAAAAACATGTGGAGAATGGGTTCCCACTCGGGTACGTCAACAAACTAATTTCAAAAGCATTGACCCCCAAAACACCCCCTTCTCCTACAAATTTCATTGCTCTGCCTTACTTCAAAGGCGTCTCTGAGGTCCTTAAGAAGAAACTTAGCATCAACAACATCTGACTTGTTTCAAACAGCCACAAAAATATTAAGAAGCTTACCATGCACCATGCAAATAATGACAATAACAAAGCAGACGACATGCTTTCCACACGGAATACTGTTTATAGAAACCCCTGTACGGAACCAACCTGTACTGCTACATATGTAGGACAATCCCTTCAAAAACTTAAGGAACGTATGGCATCCCACAAATCAAACTTCAAATTAAAAGTCGAATCAAATTCATTAGTACAACACTGCCTAGCAACAGGCAAGTCACCTGACAAACACGCAACTGGCCACACCCCCACCTTGGACAAGGTTAAAATCTTGTTTCAAGAAAAACAAACTAGAGCACGTATTAATCTTGAAACGCTTGTCATCCACACGCATAAACCACATGTACATAACCACTTAGTGCCAGATAATGAATATCTAAAAGAATATTTCCCTGTAATTAACACTTAAGCTCGACACTTTTTCCAGGCACACTGTGCAACCCCCGTAGCGCCAACGAATGGGTCAAACCTGAAACACGTGACCCGATTTGCATACACCTTGCCATTAGACTTGACTTCCCCAAGACGACGGTTGGGTGGTGCATTTCGGCCGCCATTTCTGCCTCTTCTGAGAGGGGAAATTGGTGATTTTTATCCTTTTAAATTGATGGTATTGTACCCTTTCATTTCATTTCATTTCATTTCATTGTGATGATGCTTTTACGTAGGATGACTTAGTGGCATTTGCCATGCTTTAATTTTATTATGCATACCTGATGACAAAAATTTGAAAAATTTTCGAGCGTTGTTCGTCTTTTTATCTTGTAGCACTGCTTGGTTTATACTTTAATAATCTGTTACCTTGCTTTTTTACTCCAGCAATGAATGTACCTTTAACTGCCTCACTTAAAGGCAAATCGATATTCATTTTTATTTGAACAGCAAGTGCGTTTTAATGGGATGAATATACAAATGGTAGGCCGATATTATTACTACACCAAAGGATGACAATTTCTGGTTGTGGGTTGGAGAATTGGGGTCTTCAGACGGCACTGGGGGGGGGGGGGGGAAGAGCGCATCCAAAATTTTGTTAATATATCGGCCTTCTGTCTGTTTGACAACAAAATTTCGTTGAGCTTTGCGTAAGCTGAAGCAAGCTAATTCTCATATAGATGAACCCTATCACTACACGTTTGAAAGGAAGAGAATTCTGCACTAAAGGAAGGCGAAACCCCTGAGGTTCAAACCGATTATGTTAGGGGGGGGGGGGGAGAGAATACATCCGGAATAAGCCAGTGTAGATCTCATCACCACTGAAGATCTGTGGTAGTCTCTCATACTACCCTGGCTGAACTCTGACACCACTTGGCCGATAAAAAAAAAAGTGCATTGCTGTACGAATAACAACTGTCGGTGTTTGCAGTGACATTTGCCGCCATATTGGCACCAGTATGAGTTTTGTCTGTGTGTAGAGCAGTAACATTTGCCGCCATATTGGCACCAGTATGGGTTTTGGAGGGCATAACTACAAGGTGCACTACATAAAAATGGAGAGGAAAACAACGGAAGAGCGGGTTTCTTAGGCTTAAAATAAATAACGTTGTTTTCTCCAACAACAAAAATCGCGCGTTTTAGGTCTAAGAAATCACTCTTCACAGCATTGGCTTCAGTATGACGCCCTTCTGTTTCTCTCTGCAGTGCCCCTTGCAGCTAACCCATTCAGGCTCCAGCATAGAGTTATATACAATAATACTACGTCGTGTCACTGCTCTACACCTTGTTAATTTATACGCTTGGCGGAAAGTTCGCACGATTTATTTAAACGGTAATGTTTAAGTTCTTTTAGACTAAGGATATAAGCACGTTTCATCACTCAAAAATTGATGGAAGTTCCGGTCCCAAACACGCCATAAGCCTCCCAAGACGACATTTCAAGATGGATCAAAATGGCTGCCGCGTTCATAAATATAAAATATTTCAAACGAATCGTACTTAAAACTACCGATTCCAAACCCTGGAACTACATACAGCCCTAAATAAAATATCCTACTTCCATTTTTTAATATTTAAACTTTCAAGTTCAGAAAGATGCAGTCAGTGTGGTCCCTATACCTACGCGCTGAACGACGCCATGTTTGTTTTCCATGCATCAACACCCAACAGCGCACGCTCTCACGAGCTCGCCCGCGCGCATCTTTTGACGGAAGGCAAAGAGTGGTGACTCACAAACAAACACCAACTCGGTTCCCGTCCCATTTCCCCCTCCCCCTCAGGTACGGAATACCCGTAGGGCCAACTTGCAGTTGCGTTTTCCATAAAGAATTCATAATATCCTTACCAACGACTGTAGCGTGGCGGAACTAAATAATTAAAGAGGGTCTTGCTGCATTGCTTAATTGGACGGATCAGTTTAAATGGTTGTGCAAATAAGTTATTCATTATACTGGCCCACCCACGAGTCAAGAGGATCTATCTCCAGCCCCTTTGGATTTGCGCTTCTCCCACGCTATGGTTACAATTGAAATGTGTTGGTGTTAGGAATGCTAAGATACCAAATTATTTCACCTAACAATGTTTAAAAACTGTATCGAATACACAGGAAAAATGACGTTGTGAGTTACACCACCTGCATAATCCTAAAACCCGTTATAAGGACGCTCTGGGTCGTATAATGAGGTTTTAGGCGTTGTAAAGCAAATCGTCTACAAACGCAACGTCTAAACTCAGTCTTCCAAGGACGAATATTTGCAGATGTTGCGTGTTTAAACGTCTACAGAACAGGTGATGTAAACCACAACGTCTATAACGGTGGGGATATCCAGTTGAGGTCTAAACTAGCCCCGGAGTAGCTTAGCCCTGGATCTAACTAACCCTCGACCTGGGAGTTAGTGGAGTAAAGAAAAAGGTGGTGATATCCATGTTGGACTAAGTTGAGGTTTTGTTATAGCTCTTTACTCGTTAGACCTCGACCTTCAGGCTAAATTAGCCTTGTTAATGTGTTGTTAAAACTCAGGAATAACGCTAATACTAGATGGATATCACCGCTTTTCACAGCTCGGAGCTAACTGCTTAGTGCTAAGTTAGTCCTCGACCTTTAGGCTAAATATTGCTTAGACCTCAACTTATTTCGTGATGGATATCACCATTTTTCCTTATTACCGAGTTTAGCCAAAAGGTTAACATTAACCCTCAACTGGATATCCCCACCATAAGTGTTGTAAACCACAACGTCTATAAGTGTTGTAAACCACAACGTCTATACCCAAGCAGCAATTGTCCTTGGCTCATGATTGACCCGACGTAATTTACGTTGGTTTAATACTGAGCATATACCCAATATCGCCCCTTTATTGGAAAAATGTAGTATTCCGTGATCGGAAATAACACATACTGGCTCAATGATGCTTAAATTTCCACAAGCACGCAATTATGTACCGATATGGGCGACGTAATGAAAGACTATTAAAACTACCGATCTACCCATTATCGCACCTTTATTGGAAAAATATAGGATTCCACGATCGGAAATAACACATAATGGCCTCATATTGGCTCAATGCTGCTTACTTTTTTCCGCAGGTACACAATTATGCCAGTATAATTGAAGACACAATGAAAGCCAATATTAAAACTGTCAATTTACCCAACATCACACCTTTATTGGAAAAATACTTGATTTCGTTATTGGAAATGACACATACGTGTTGCAGACCACAGCATCTGTAGGTGTTGCAAACCATAACGTCGATAGGTGTTGTAAACTACAACGTGTAGGTGTCATAAACCACAACATCTGTAGTTGTAAACAGTAACGTCTGTAGGTGTTTCACAACGCCAAAAACAACTAGCAAAGCACCGAATGAATTTTCACTTTATCAGAAATGAAACAAACAGGACATGAAATTTGAATTAAAATAAAGTGAAAGTTTCAGAAGTAATACATTAAATCCGAATTAGTTATTCTTTATAAGTAGGTGAAGGTGACTTTCCGAAAACTGTTCAAATTCCCTGACTTTCAGTATACATTTATCAAATTCCCTGATTTTTCCAGACTTCATAAATTCCCTGATTTTTCCAGACTTGATAAAATCCCTGATTTTTTCCAGACTTGATAAATTCCCTGATTTTTTCCAGACTTGATAAATTCCCTAATTTTTCCAGACTTGATAAATTCGCTGATTTTTCCAGACTTGATAAATTCCCTGATTTTTCCAGACTTGAT
>JAHWFP010224563.1:197889-211733 GCA_023313725.1 Lithobius niger | reverse complement strand
CTTGCAAGGTAGCAATGGCTGTAAAGGCCGAAAACATTCATTCTTTGTAGGGTAGCAAAGCAAAAGGGCGAGCGTTCGGCAGGATGAAGGATACTGTCGATGCCTTGCAACAATAAGTAGCAAACGAAATATTGTGTCGCTATAAGTTTTCAAACTGGTGTATTTCGTACGTCAGTATAGCATGATTGGTTAGTGCTTCAGCCTAATAATCTGAAGGTTGCGAATTCGAATCCCATCCAAGCGGCGAAAATGGGTTATTAGTTTAGGAGAGGTAGTATGTATAGCTAACACTAGGCAGGTTGATCTTAAGTGTTAATGATATACATTTCCTTTGTATGTGTGTCTGAGGTTAAACAAATATTGAATTTACGTTTTCAAATAAGAAATTTTTATTTTGCTCAAAGCAGATCGAAAAAAGAAACACCTTCACAGTGAAACTATCCACCTGCCTGGAGAAATTTGGGCAAAGAAACAGATCTCACCTAACAAACCGGCTTTTCTATGTATGTTTCTCTACAAACATCACTGGTGGTGCAAAAAGAATCATATTAAGGGAAAACTAGCCGAGTTGCTCGCTCGCTAACGCTAGCTCATTCGGCGTCGTCTCGCTTTGCTCGAGGACATTACTTGTTGCAACTCTTGCGCCGCTGGCAGGCAGATCGACATCAAAAATGATCAGTCAAATACTTAAGCAAGTGATCAGTGTAGCATGCGTTTTTCGTAAGGTTTTAGTTCATAAACAAACGATAACATTCTGTTTATCTCATTCACCACATTACACCAGCAAATGGCGATGTTAATGATTCCCCGTGACTCTACATTTATTGGGGGGGGGGGGACCAACCAAACCCCCCCCCCAAAAAAAAAATGGCCTCCAACAAAATTTCGGAGGAAAAATGTTGGGCCTTTTAACGCTTGCCCACCCGGGCTTTTTGCGTTAAATTCGGCACTGTGCCAGAACCGAAGACCAAGAACCACAACCACACTTCGCTTATAAACCACACTTTACCTGGGTTTTCTTGTTACACCTACTTTAAGAACTTTCATCACTTTAATCAAACCCCACGGGCACCACCGATGCTGTAGCCCACGGATGGCAAACAATAACCATAGTACAGCACACACCTTGCCATGGCGACACTCAACGAATTAGTTAGACTAACTCAAGGATTTGTTAACATAAGTTAACCAACCATTTCGTGCGTTGAAATTTTAAGTTAGAGCTTACACACGGCACCAACTCGTACTCAAAGTTGATCGCGTTTTACCACACATAAGTCGAGAACCGGCTAATGGCTTAACGTAAACACTACTGATCGATTCTTGCTGTTTTAAATGTTACAAATTCAGACGTAGAAGTATTATCTAGTCCCTTTTCTGCTGTCAATACATTTTCTTTACGCAATTTAGAATTTATCAATTAAACTTTTTTGTATTTCTGGGTAATGTAATTTAACTGCTAAATGGGTGTTCTGGGCTATTGGTTTTTAAATATCCTTATAGCAACTCCAACAACATTTCCACCCGTTTGCTGCAGTACTTCATTCTTCTTGTGCGAGGGCTGCTCAGATTACCAGCCGTACTCCCACAGACAATACTGCTGGACAGCAAGCACGTCGCCTACGCATTGCAACAATTATGGACTATCCTCCCAGCAGAAAATTTGACATTCCGAAAGTAATAAGCAACTTCGAAAAATTTGTTTCAACAATGGTCCAAAGGGTTTTTTCCCGCTTTTTTGACGGAAAAACTTAACTAGAACGTCGAAAATACTTCTCAACTGCATCCGGATTAATTTCCTATCTCCCGCCACCTTACTCACATTTTTAGCCGTCCTATTTCCGGAGGAGAAGAGATACATATAGACGAACAGACAAACCGACCATAAGTTTTTAATGATTAAGAAAGAAGAGTTAATTCAGACGTTCCTGTTCATTGATGCCCTGGGATAGAAGGAGTGAGTAAAAGTAGCTGCTCTCTTGATCCTATTGCGTTAAAAATTGTTCCCCAGAGAAACTATCGACCTGCCTGTTGAAATCCGGGCAAGGAAACTGATCTCGCCTAACAAAACAGTTTTTCTATGTTTTTCTGCAAACAGCACTAGCGAAGCAAAAATATTCAAATTAAGGGAAAATAGTTTAATTCGGACAGTGCTGTCCTGGAATCCCCTGGGATAGAAGGACTGAATAAAAGTAGCTGCTCTCTTGCATCCTATTGTGTTAAAGAAACTGATCTCACCTAACAAAACGGCTTTTCTGTGTTTCTCTACAAACAGCACTGGGGTGCAAAAAAATCAAATTAAGGGAAAATTAGTTAATTCAGATACAGTGCTGTCCTGGGGTGCTATGGGATACAAGGACTGAGTAAGAGCGACTGCTCTCTTGCATCCTATTGCGTTGAAAAATTATTCCAGAGTGAAACTATCGACCCTGCCTGGTAAAATTCGGGCACGGAAACTAATCTCACCTAACAAAAACGGCTATTCAATACTTTTCCACAAACAGCACTGGCAGTGCAAAATAAGTAATTTTTATTAGTCAGACGTGCTGTCCTGGGATGCCCTGGGACAAAAGGCACTGCGTAATTTCGTTGGAGCCAGCTAAACCGGCATAGATATGACCAACCTCTGCAAGCTATCTGTTGATTTAAACATAGTGCTGTCCTGGGATAGCCAGGGACACAAAATGTCCTGGATATGTAATGCCCTCGGGTATAACTTCGTGTGAACCAGGTAAATCAGCAGAATTATACACCGGGTAACTCTAGTACATCATAAAACTGTTGTACACATGGCATTGACAAATATTAATACCAGTTATTCATGAAATCAAAACATCAAACTATACTAAATACAGTTAGTAACGTGTTCTTTTCAAATACTACAAGTTCGAAACTGACCATGTACGGTAGTGTATGCACACGCGATGGACAGCACACTATGGTCTTGCTTACTTACCAACCATAGAGATAGATTTAAACATAGTGTATTAGCGGTTCACCTTTTGAGTTTGTGATTTGATTTTTAATGCTTTTTATTATTGACACTTCATTAATGCTTTCATTATTCACTTACTAGTTTCACACAATGCAACACCAGTATCAAAACAAGTCCATTGTTGATTTCTTGCGAATTTTCGGTGGCTTTGCACTGCCACCTTCATCAGGAAGAGAGTCCACTAAATGCACTAACGGACCAACTTCCACATTCGAACTTCGCACACTTCCACCGTTGGCTTTCAGTGAGTTAAAATGGTCGGGTTGGCTGGAGATGGTGCTGCCATCTTCCTGTGGTGGTGGTGGTTTTAGGAGCTCTTTCCATTGCTCTCATTCGAACCTGCAGCTGAGGAGTGACAATCTGCATGACCGAATGCTGCAGTGAATACTATGAACCTAGCCGCCCTCCGGGTTACAAAGTCTGCTAATGTAAAACAGGTAACGATATTTTCGTAGGCTATAAAAAGACTAAAATTGCAGGACCTGCACCTGCCTAATTTTAGTTTTTATTACCTAACCGAAAATATACATTACCTTTACTCCCGCCCAAACCTACCCACCATGAGCTAGGTTCTGGTAGGTGGTGAAATGTCGACTACCGCTGCGCCGGAGTTTATATAAGCAGCCCGACGCATGCGCGGTAGGGTACGAGCCCGGCAGGGAAGGCAACCTTCAAAGTTCTAGGGAATCCAATAGCACAAAGGGGAAATCTGCTAATGTAAAACAGGTAATGTATATTTTCGGTTGGGCAATAAAAACTAAAATTAAGCAGGTGCAGGCCCTGCAATTTTGGTCTTTTTTCATTTGATTTGATTTATTTCCTCTCCTGGTTCTGAGGGGTGTTAACTAAAAAAAGTGGGACTTAAAAAATTTAGGATCGTCAGTTTTTTTACAGACCACCCTGTATAAAATAACCTTGTTAATTAAAATACTTTATTTATTTCATGGCTGATCTACTATTGATTTTTCATTTCACGTTTTTGAGATTTTGCACCATCGCTCAAGGTTTTCGAGGTAATGACACACATAGAACAAGAGTTGCCATCTAGCACCACACTTAGATAGTTTTTACGTAAGTTAGGTTGATCTGTATATTATTAATATTAAGTTTAAATTCACTTATATACGTGTTTAAAGTAATTTGAGCCAATGCAATAAGCTTATGCTTCTTCTACGTTCATGTATAAACTCAACAAAAGATCGAAACACACTATGGGGCATATTCATTTCAATCCAGACTATAACCACTGGTTAGTTTTGGGATCGTTTTGGCTTCATGGGACGACAAAGTTTAATAATACTGCATACAAAACTTTAGAGCTGTAACCTAGCAAGGGAGGTGTGACGGCTTCAATAACAGCATTACTGTATGTAAGGTGATGGTGTTACAAAGTCTTTGCAGCTGTTGTAGGTCGCCATGAGGGTTTCATTGTTGACGATGTTAACTTGACTGACCTGGTATTTTTCGGAATTAAGTAGCTACTGCCAGTCTTTGACTATGATGATGTACTCTGTCTTGGCAAAGTTGTCTTGCATACTGTAGCATCCCAGAAGCTATTACGGTAGAGTTTAACTAGGCTTCTGAGTCGGGGATTTGGCCGGAAGTTGATAGATCTACTGTAACACCCTCTATATCTCTAATCGAATCTCTGAACACAGATTGTAACTCGGAGTCATCTTTTGTTCTTGATGAGTTCACGGATGCCTCCATCTTCAGCTTGACAAAAGTGTTTATGTACTCTGGAAACAGGTCAGTGGTAGTTTCTACACAGAGCCACAGTTCGTAGGTTTTCTGCACAATGTAACTTTTATTGACATGTAAACCCATTACATTACGATCTCGAGAGTCTACCATGTTCCCTCCATTCTCCTTTCTGTATCATTGTGAAGACAGGGGGTCAGCAGGTGAGTCTCTGCACAGGTGAAACAAATTGGAAAAAGAAGCTTACCTTTACTTCTTAGTAATAAAACTGGATGTTCTAGGCTGGGGTGGTAGCGCTATACCATAAAACAGTCCACAGTGTAGTGATGGGTTAAAGCCTACATCACATACAGGGCATTCACATGCCTGACCTCAGTAGAAGGTATCACGAGCACGAAAAGGAGGGTTAAAGTTGTGTTGCTGCAAGAATGCAGCGATCCAGGCACCGACTTTTTGGTCCTCCTAGAACTCTGTCTCCCATTTGCTTCATACATTCATTCAGTGTCTATTGGAAATCCTAATGGTACTATTCTACTGGCCGGTAAGTCTCTGGCTTCATCAGATAACAAAGTTTAATAATTAAAACGACCTGGACCAGTAACTCCAGTAAGAAATGTTTCGTTTACTGGTGAACTGGTAAACTAGACCATTACAGCCACTAGATATTTTCAAGTGAACCACTACCTCCAGTAGCTATATTCAACTGGGCCAGTAACCAAAAGTGGAATATGTTCAACTGGACCAGTAACTCTAGTAAGAAATGCTTCGTCTGCTGGTGAACTGGTTAACTGGTAGATATTTTTATGTGGACCAATACCTTCAGTAGATATTTTCAGCTGGACCAGTAACCAATAGTGGAATATGTTCAACTGGACCAGCAACTTCAGTACGAAATGTTTCGTCTACTGGTGAAGTGGTTAACCGGACCAATACAACAAGCAGATATTTTCAGCTGGACCAATACCCAACAGTAGAATCTGTTCAACTGGACGAGTAACTCCAATAGATTTTCTCAAATGGACCAATACCACCAGGATATTACCAATGGGACCAGTAGCAACTGTCAAGTGCAATTAACTGCACCAATAACCAATATCTAACTGGAGCACTAACTGCAGTTGGGTATGTTTTGTTAACAGTTGAAATGGTTAGCTGAACCAGTACAACCAGTAATTTTGTTTTTCAATTGTTCCAATACTTCCAGTAGATATTTTGAGCTGGACCAGTAACCAGGAGTAGTATATATTCAACTGGCCATTAACTTAAGTAAGAAACGTTTCGTTAACTGGTGAACTTGACCAATACTTCCAGGATATTATCAACTGGACCAGTAGCAACTGTCAATGGCATTTAACTGAACCAGTACCAACAGTAGAATCTGTTCAACTGGACCAGTAACAATAGTAGGGAATGGTTCATTAACTGGAGAGCTACTTAATGGACCAGTAACTCATGTAGATTTTTTCTACTGGACCAATACCTGTAGGATGTTATTGACTAGACCAGCAGGGCATTTAACTGTGCCAACAACAGAAACCAACATTAGAATGCATTCAACTGGGCCAGTAACTCTAGTAAGGAACCGTTCATCAACTGGTGAACTAGTTAACTGGACAAGTAACTCCAGTAGGTTTTTCCCAATTGGAGCAATACCTCCAGGATATTATCAACTGAATCAGTAGCAACTGTGTACAGCATTTATCTGGACTGGTAACTAACGGTAGACTAAAATCAGCTGGGTCAGTAACTCCAATTGGGCACAATTCGAAATTTCAGAAAGAGCGTTACCAGGTGATTTGGTGACTGGAATGGCAGGGCCAAAGCAAGCTAAATGGGACGGCTACACATTTCTTATTTTAAGTGTTCCCAATTATTTTCGTTTACTTCCTTCTCACTGTGTGAAAGGCAAACTGTTGCATTCAACAGTACCTTCATATACTCTATGGTCTGTAACTAAATCCCAAAACCCTGCAGGTTCTTTTTGTTTAGCATTAAAGCACTTTAAGTAAGAGAAATATATAGATTTAAAAGAGCACCGCATACTACTTTAACCAAACGTGAGAATAAAAACGAAAACGTTTGCGGCTTTGATTGATTTTTTTTTCACAATTTTGGCAACCAGCGACAGCACGTGGCAAAAGGTGATGCGAAGCTAAAAGGGGAGCATTCAACCTAATAATCCATGGCCTAGCCAACGACATGGAGCCTTTCTTACGGGTGGTATTCCATCCTGCATTCCTTCAGTTAAATGCGACCTGGCTCAAGCCTCCAGTTTACAGTGCATTCTGTTCCCAGCAACTGCCCAAAATTTGGCACTCCTTCAACTAAAATGATAAAATTCAACCTCGAAATCCACGGCCACCTCATGCCTGGCCCGTTCGCATGTGGTGGCATTCCATCCTATATGCCTTCAGCTAAAATGCAACATGCCCAATCCTTTGGCTTCTGGTGCCCTCTTTTCCCTGTGATTGTCCAAAATCTGGCACTCCTCCAGCTAAAGATGCATTCATTTTGCCATAAGGCCAATGGCACCACGTGCCTGCTTCAAAACTCCATGGTCCGACTATCATTCCAGCAACGTTTGGTTTGGGGGTGTTCAAGCATTACGTCATGAGGAAGGGAGAGGGGGTTCGGTTAGTAGTGAATATCGCTGCCGAGGGAGGGAGGGGTTGGCCAGTTGACGTAAGCACTGCTACCCTAGTAAAAGGGTGGAAATAAGGCAAAATAAAGGTCCTTAGAAACACTGGATGTTCACGGATACTGGAGAAAGGGTTGAGCAATTGATGAAGAGGGGGGAGGGGGTGAAAATGGCCAATACTTGAACGCCCCTTTTGTGTGTCCTGGTTTGTCGACACACCAACAAGCTCTCCACACCTTTGATTTGGGCCCCTACATCAGCGTTGTAACGCCGAAGATTTTTCCTGCTAACGAAAACCACAATCAAAAACCCGATAAAAAGTAAAGGTCAACGGCATGATCCCATGCATGCAAGTTCTCTCTCCAGGTCCTTAGTCCTCTCAAACAGTTCTACCATTGATGATCAAACGAGATGATTGTAGGTTTCTCCTGGGTACCTGTCTAGGCTACCATGGAAGAAACCACCACGGAATTCAAAAACAGCGTTACTTTCCTTTTTGACCCATCTACATAGTATTTCCACTAAGCTTCACTTCTCCACCATCCGTACTGTGCTGGAATAGTAGACACCTCACATGTTCTTCTCACTGATCCACTATCTTCTTCTCACGCGCACCTCTGTTCCCGTAGTACAACAATGGAGTCTATCCACTGGATCTGGCATGCTTTATGACAAGCGCCGGGGAGAGTGAGTGAACTCTTGAAAGGGTCGACGGTGGTGGCTTGGTAAAGGAGTGTCCGAAACTTCTGACACGCTAAATGAAGTACTGTTTTAGCTTGACATTACGAAGTTCATTTCAATTTTGTGATGCATTACCATCTTAATTATTAAACCTTGTCGTCTTATGAAGCAAACCAAAACCAAAACTGACCTGAACTTATAGTCTGGATAGAATTGAATGTGCCCTGTAGTGTGCCTTGGTCTATTGCTGAGTTTACACATTAAAGTGGCACTATCACCAATTAGGTAAAAGTAGGCAGAATCTGGCAACATCTAGCGTATCTAGTACTATCTAGCACTTGCTTGCATCAAGCGAAGGAATGCACAACGTCATTTCTTTTTACGAAACGAAACAAGCCACGAGCCTTCCTAATTATTGAGTGAAAATGTGGTACGTCCTCATGACCTGGAGGCAAGCTGTGCAGGTTAACAATACCACTGCCGCTACACGGCACCAGGGTATTTGTGAACGGTTTTCAATTGGTGATTGTGCCACTTTAACGTAGAAGGAGCATGAGCTTCTTGCATAGGCTCAAGTTACTTCAAACACAGTAATAAGTGAGTTTCAGCTTAATACGGGTAATATACATATCAACCTAACTTACATAAAAGCTATTCAAGCACGGTGCTAAACAGCGACTTGTTCTAGTATGTGTGTCACTGCCCCGAAAGCCCCAAGTGATGGTGCAAAATCTCAACAATGTCAAATAAAATATTAGACTAGATGAGGCATGAAATACATAGTTATTTAATGAATAAGATACTTTTGTAAAAAGTTGTTATTGTTGTGCGAATGGATTTTCACTGCATTTGTTCAAAAAATTCCTAACCGTGCAGAGCAGCACCATACACTTCACATTTATGTGGCCTCTCTTTGAATGCATGGACTCTTGCCAAATCCAGTTTGAAAAAAAAAAACCACAGAAGTGCACCCAAGACATCTCACAATTCATGCTGGAGCGTAACATAAACCAATTCTGCTCTGGTGCTGTTTAAACAATCAGAAAGCCATAGAAAGGTCTAAGTGACGAGCCGACTTCCTTGGTCGTTGCTGCAATTCGTTACAGTCCATTTACTTTTCCGCATTGCAATCAACCATTAAAGTCAAAATTTATAGTGAATGTAATTAATTTAAACTTATTTCTGGTATTTCGCTTCTGTGCTAACTTTCATGAACTAGGTTATTTAAAAGAGTTCTTATTAATAAAGTCTAAATGATCAAAATAAAACTAATGCATGGTGTTTACAAGTTGCTTCTGTCTCATGCCACCTCTTATAAAGGAGATGTATCGCCGCTTTCTAGTTACTGTGTATCTCAGCTAGCATTAATTATATTAACTCTCAGTAAACAAGAATGCGAACAGATGGGTAGACGACGGTTGCTGTTTCATCCGTGGTGTTGTCTTGAAATACATATAAATGGTATAAAGCTCGACAATGTGAAATCAAATGTCAGAGTATACCAAGTCTGTTGATAAACTGATTTCTTGGCTACTTCATAGTGAGGTGTCAATAATAAAAGCATTAATGAGGTTTCACTAATAAAAAACATTACTAATCAAAACACAAACTCAGAAGGTGAACCGCTAATACACTTTAAGTCTATCACTGTGGTTGGTACTTAGGCAAGACCATAATGTGCTGCCCTCCGTCATTGCAAGTGCGTACACTATCATATAATGTTAATTTTGAACTTGTTGGATTTGAAAACACACGTTACTAAGTGGATTTAGTGTAGTTTGATGTTTTGATTCGAACAATAAGTAGTAGTTATACCACCCCTAGCAAACTGTATTGGATTTATGAGCTAATGAGCGATATCCCGCGTATGGCTAATCTGCGAGAACTATGTCAAGATGACGTCGAGGGCGATGGCCGAGACCCCATTGAGATGTAGTTCGAGCGAATTAACTATGTGCAGGATAGTACCCATCGGTTCATAAACTCCATTGGCTCCCGGCTCCCATCGCCTCATAAAATCCCATCGATTCATAAACCGCCCATCGGTTCATAAATCGACCATCGGCTGATAAATCCGACGGAGTCTGTCCCGGTGGTATAACTAATTTATCGCACGGTCCATAACTTTCGAAATTGTTGGGGTAAATGGAAGGTTTTCTTTCATAGCTGTGTCACGTTAGCATAATTTTGCATTGATGCAATCAGGGATGCCCGGCCGATACCATTTGATCGGGGGGAGGGTTGTGTCTTGAGGGTGGGATTTTCTTTAAAAAAAAAAGGTGTAGGGGAAACGCTTATTTTAAATTCGTTGGACTGATGGCCATTGTGTTGCATCGGTCCTTCACAGTCACATTAA
Source organism: Lithobius niger (assembly GCA_023313725.1). NCBI lineage: Eukaryota > Metazoa > Arthropoda > Chilopoda > Lithobiomorpha > Lithobiidae > Lithobius > Lithobius niger. The sequence goes on along the minus strand of JAHWFP010224563.1, from coordinate 201,362 downwards.
GTAACATCACCCCCACTTTACTGTGCATGGCATCCATATCATCACACTTTAGTGTGGCGATGTATCTCATAACAACACACTTTAGTGCGTGAATATCGGCGTTAATATCTGTCAAGGCCATGTGTACTGCAGGTTTACGACATATTGTCGAATTTATGATTAAAACAGCATAATAGCATGTCGTACCCTCGTCAACCGTCATTACCTATTTCATTAACTTGGTTTGACGGTGAACGTTTGCTGCCTTGAGCAAAGTTGTGTTGGTAGTCAGGGCCATAGTAGAGAGGTCGGCTTCTAAAGCATTGATCCCTCAGGGACGAGACCGACTGGATGAAAAGCTCAAAATGTTGTACTTTACTCCTACTTAGTCTCCTCTGTATTTTGTGTCTGTGTGGCAGGGGCTGCTCATGTACCAAGGCCACTCTTACAGCACACTAACTAGCAGCAGTTACGAGGTACAACTGCTAATTCACCCAAAAAAAGAAATCAAGGAACACTAACTAGCATTTCACAGTTACGGGACCAGGGCTAGCATTAAACACCACATAAGAGAATTCTACTTCCGCCTGAATAGACGTTCTTTTATGTCCGACTTTGCGCTGGATAGACTGGGGAGAGGGGGTTGTGTGCGTTGGGTAGACGTACATCTCTTTATAGTTACCATTGAGAATGTACTGAATCGATCTTGATGAAGCGATTCAGCTAGCCAAAGCCTGATTGATAAAAACTGGTAGTCGTTTAGCATTGGGAAGAAATGCCACTCTTCAAAACTCCGAATGTCATTGTTTAAGTATTCGTCATGCTGACCGTGAATTTCCTTTCCAGGCAGTGGTAAAGGAATTAGATAAACGGCTATTTTATTTTCCCTACAATTTAGCAAGTATTGAACGCCATTTTTCTCCTTGTTTTGCGCAGTGCTGGATGTATCCAAGCAGAAACAATATAGGTGCTAGCTAGGCTCCAGAAACAAGATGGCCGCTTCTCGCTGATAAAAATGTGTGATCATCTACTGCAAACACGGCCGTGTTTTTATAGCTACGGTGGATATAACTGAAATCACAAAGCTGTAAGCAAGTAAAGCAGTAAAGACACATCAATTGCCAGTAAACCCTCGATAACGTTTGAGTAAAAATGGCACTCGCATGAACTTGGCAGTGACCTTTTTTTTTCTGTTCGGCACGTAGCTTGGTTTGTACTAAGTTTCTTTTGGTTGTGTAGCACTAGTGACGTAGGCATTTAGCACACTGCTGCAAGTGCTGCACCACTGCTACGAAATGAAATTCACGGTTGCAGACAATTTGTCTACTTCCAAATAATTAATTTGCGTTTAGTTCATTTTAATCACTTTATTTAAGATTTTATTCTGCCTGTTTCTTTGTCTAGGATGGGAAACCATTCAAGTAAATATAAGTTGACTTTTAGGCTTTGCTAAGAAAATTTCTGCTCATTGACAACGGAATGAAACTATTCTGAAACGTCGCTTTTTAGTGTATGCTTGTGCACCATTTGGCTTGACTTTTATTAAGTTTTTTTCAGTACTCGTACCTCAATTTTATTAATTAATTTGGTTCACTGCAGCAATTACAAAATACTGACAATCAGTTCGCATGATTCAGGGTACATGATGGTTGACATCAGTCATTGGTTCAGTAATCATCATTTTGGGGTGCATCGGTCCAGCAAAGAAAAAGCTGACCTAGTACTGACCTACTTCAGCCCTAGTAGTACTGGCCCATATTTTACCCATATTTTTGACTCGTTATGTATATCATGTGAGGCAGATTAGAGAAGACAGTTGGCATTTCCCTATAAGACTTGTATTCTGTGCTGAGAACATGGCGTAGTAGAAATAATATAAATAAAGCAGCTAGAGCCCATTTTATTAAGCGAGGGGAGATGAGGATAAATAAAATTGAGTAGTGACTCCGTTGAGTTTATTTCAAACACAAGGAGTCTTTGGGGAGTGAAGGGAGAGAATAAATAAAATGTAGTGTTTGAAATAAACCCAATGGAGTCACCATTGTAATCACACTTCTTTTCCCTCGCTTAATAAAATTGACTGAATCTCCTTTATTCATATCATTGCTACAACGCCACCTTCCCTGCAGAACACAAGCCTTACAGGGAAGCACCAATTACAAGAGGACGTAATTGGTGCTTCCCTGTAAGGCCAGTGTTCTACATGGTAGACGTCATTGTAGTAAATGATTTACACTATTCGCAGCAGCGCCGCGATTTTTTTAACTGAAACGAGATCACGTGACCCACATCAGCCTATTGGATGACGGAGAATCTGGAACGTGGATGCTATATTTAGAATATGGGCAACGCTCTCGAAATGGTGAACAGGTGCCTTTAACAGAGGGCACTTCAGTCACGGTAGAATCTAAAATGGCGCCCCCACAGAAAAATCACAGTGGCCAGTGCCATATTTGTTCCATATTTGTTCACTGCTTCCATATTTGTTCCCCATAACTGTTCGACGACAGTTCAAGCCTTGCTTGAACAATTCGTGATTCCCACAGGCAACCGACTTATTTTCAACTGTTATTTTCAACAAGATGGTGCTCCGACCATCCAGGAACAAGCCCATCCTTACCGATCCAACGATCAGGAAATACTCCGCTTACAGTATTTCGAACCTGTAGTCTCCAGTGCGACCGAGCACCATCTTAAACCTTGACTTTTGCTTACGTAATCCAAACATACCGTTTCATAATCGTCCTCTTTGGTTGACAGGTGAGACTTTTGCTTACATAATCCAAACATACCGTTTCATAATCGTCCTCTTTGGTTGACAGCTGAGACAAGCGTCGCGACACAGGTTTTGCACCTGCTAAACGCATCTGGAGAATAGCATCACTTCGCCTACAGTAAAAGAATGCAACGAAAATGTAAATAAGCACGCGCACTAAATGAACCATGTGCATGCACACTTGCACAGAAATAATGTGCTCTCAACAAACACTTGTTAAAGAAATGAAACTAGCAGTAAATATTCATAACAAACGAAGACCCCACAATAGATCCAACATTGGGCATTTTCATAAATTCACCGAACAACTCACCGACCGCTTCCACAAAAACCAACAGCTTCCAGCAGAAGTGACGTCATGCTTAAGTCTTTTATGAACGAACTCGATGCATTTAACGGAGGAATTTGATGCATTTTAATTATGCTCACCACAAAGTACCTGTTCCCCCAAGATGCTCACCATGAAGTACCTGTTCCCCCAAGATGCTCACCACAAAATACCTGTTCCCACAAGATGCTCACCACAAAGAACCTGTTCCCCCAAGATGTTCACCGTAAAGTACCTGTTCCCCAAAGATGTTCACCACAAAATACCTGTTCCCCCAAGATGCTCACCAGAATATACCTCTTCCCCCACGATGCTCACCACAAAGTACCTGTTCCCCCAAGAAGCTCACCACAAAGTACCTGTTCCCCCAAGATGCTCACCACAAAGTAC
>JAHWFP010224563.1:167032-197879 GCA_023313725.1 Lithobius niger | reverse complement strand
CACCACAAAGTACCTGTTCCCCCAAGATGCTCACCACAAAGTACCTGGGGCCCCAAGATGCTTACCATAAAGTACCTGTTCCCCCAAGATGCTCACCAGTCATGCTTGTGTTGTCCAGGCCCATTACTAGGCAGTTTAACTGTAAAAATATATTTATTTCTAGTTACAGATGAGTGACTTGTTACATCCTTTTGGCTTAGTGAGGATCCGCTTTGTAACAACAGTCTTCCCCCAGTTGTTTGTTAGGTCTACGTTTACGTAATAAATAATCCTAGCAAAGAACAGCAGGCCCACCATCTTTAGTCGGTGGCTTCAATGCAAAAACAGGTTCTGCATCGGAAAATTCACCGAGTGTTACGAACTACTATGGTGAGGTGAGGTTAAGTTATGGGTTTAATAACGGGAGTTGTTCGATGAGTTTATGAAAGTTGACCATTGTAAGTAGCTAGATATAATAAATGAGGTGCAATTGGCGAAGTGCCATCATGAGTCCGGGATTTAATCCCAGGTCTTTGGACTGGGCCGCCCATGTGCTAGACCATTGACTCAACACCATCAATCCCCTTACTAACTTGCCATATGAATTAAAGTCAGTCTACAGCAAACTGCCGCCAGGGGATGCCTAAATTCCAGACCTCTAACTCTGAGCAAACAAACTCGAGGCTACAACAAGGTTAAAAGGAAATTAGCTGTAAATATTAGGAAAAAAACAAATATGTCTAGTTAACAGCAACTGTGATACATCGAGTGTGATATTGGTCTAGTGCATTGGAGGCCCAACCCAAACACCTGGACTCATGATGGTGCGTAAGTTTTTTCGGTGCATTTGCTGCTCTCTCTGTCACCTCTAGCTGTTCACAATGTTGGCTCCGTCATATACAATACTATACAATAATATTAATAATGAAATAATAACAGGTTTGTTGTCAAGGCAAACAGGCCTGAGAAGACCCAAAGGTCACGGATACTCAGCCCAGATGAAAAGAAAAGCTAATTAAAACAGATGCTGAAATGGTTTAAAACATTACAACCACTTGCCAGCCTCGTCCAATAAAGTTTTGGATCAAATGTCCTAATCACAAACTATTACTAAAAAGAAAATGAGGTGAAAAAAAAAACCACTTGGTACTAACGCTCGAATTTCTCTAATGGTTGGAACAGTCCATTCGTGGGCCTCAGCATTCAATCCCTCCCACACTGCCATTTGAAGAACAGGCACAAGGATTTCTAAATAGTGAGTATGACCACGGAATTTCTCCACTGAAACCAAAAACATAGTTTCACATTTCTTTTATATCATGCTAAACTGCTACAAAAGTAATGTAATATTTTTTACCATGTATCATTACTTGCTCAGATGACATGTTAGCCAGAAGGTGGTTCACTACAACTGGGTCCTCATCTCCATGAAGGCTTATATTGGAACGATACGCTACATAAAGAACAAAATACGTATGAATGTTACAAAATACGTTATAAGAATGCGAGAAACCTCATATAGGCGTTTGTGACAAATACAAATGTTGGTTGCTTCCAGGGGCTTCCGGCTTCGTTGGCTTGGTGGGTGCACGTCAAATTTTAATTCTTCGTCGGCTTCAGTTAAATATCTTTCCTTTGGGTTCAACAGGTAAACGTAACAGCACAGGGAACATCTTAACCATCGAAACAAATTTGCGTTAAGTACACTTTCATTGCTGGAAATAATCCGTAATGCAGATTATTTCCAGCAATGAAATAATGCTAGCATTCTGCTGTATAGCAACCAGAATGCCAGAATAGATGGAAACGGAAGCAAGCTAACGTAGAAATTGCACGAGCCATTCAATTAGTGTGAATATATTACACCAGTTGTTCTAGATTTGTTCATCACTGTAAATACCAAGACCTGGTTCTTGTACACGACCAAAATGCCTACGTGGAATTAATGCAGCAGTCCTACTGACTGGCTAAAGATAATTTCCCAGTTCTCGTACGAAAAATTGCAATGCCTTATCGATGGGAGAGCGCACATTAGGTTGACTTTACTGGCTTAACTGGCGTAAGAACCCTAACTGAAGGAGGCAGAAATCAGGGCTACTAAAGGCTTAAGCAGCGTAACATCCCCCTCACCAGAAGATCTAGTAGGAGTTGGAGGAGGACCAGCTGGGTGACTGGCCCGAAGGCTAACTGATTTTACAGGCTGGCTCCGTTGCTTAAATACGATTTAGTTACCCTTGACAACCGCAAAATAACAAGGATATTTTGGGTAACGGAAACTTACCCAATGAGGCGGGAACCAGAAAGGAAATTATAATACATAGATAATGCAACTCATGACAGATTAAACAGATAAAGACTTAATTGGCCATAGGACCCAGCAAACATTGACAAGCTAACAAGATGAGTCTTCCTGCCTGCTAGGAGAAAAAGCCGGCTCTTGCAAGTGCACCGACAGTGGAAAGAGTCCTAATGACTACAAGAAGATAATGACGGGGTTCTGGTAGATGCAACCACAGTACCTCAATGGACAGAATATTAACTCGAGTTCTACTGACTGCTAAAAGATAATTACTCGGTTCTCGTAGATGCAACTATAGTTTGTTGCACATTGTGTTTGCAGAACTGACTGTATGATGCCACGTTTCCTTCCAGTACGAGTGCAAAAAATACGTCAATATCCCAATTGTGTAGACTCTACAAGTGTGATATCCCCATGTTTTTGCACTCCTGGTGCAAGGAAACTTGGCATCATACAGTTAGTTCCTGCTAACGTAATATGGTACAAACTATACAATGCCTCAATGGAGATAACAGAATCGTACTACCTAAATAAAATTCACACGAGTATCCTACTGACTGCTGGGAGATGCTAACCATTCTTGCAGTGGAACTGCAATGCCTAAATGAGTCCTAATAAGTGCTTTGAGATTACGTAAAACATCATTACTAGTACTATGTAACGTTTGAGGAAGGGAGGGAATGGAAACTATGAGGAAGGAGTGAGGACAAGAATTGGGCAACATATGGACAATGTAAGGAGAGAGAGTAGACGATAATGGTATTGCGGTCCACTGTACTGCCACAGAGCATGAGATTGAATGGAAGAAGGCCAAGACGCTCATCTGCTCCAATTCTGCACGTGTCAGCCATCCAAGGTTCTTGAAATCAACAGCCAGTCAACACCATGAGCAAAATGGGTTCCACCGTGAATATTAAAGGCCCTTCTCACCTGAATGTTGAACATCTGGTTGGTAAAGATTTGAGTGAGCAATTAAAGTGTTTCTGTAGAGTGAATAGCAGCATGAGTGATCCACTAACTTGTAAATACCAGAGGCCACGTGTTCTGTCAAATTCAAACATCAGTAGAGTGCAGGAGTGTGCCCAAGACCCTAAACTAACCTTTGGGGGCCTTATGATGACAGTATCACTGCAGTAGAAAATTAGCTAGACTGTAGGTCTTCTGCCTATACTGAGCGGAGATGGAAGGTGAAAGTTGTTTTTGAGATTGCATGCAATGGTAATCCTTAAATAGAATTATTTTCACTATTGCCGTACTAACTACTGGAAGATAATTACCTAGTTCTTGTATATGCAACTACAATGCCTCAATAGAGATGACATTCACAGGATACGTGTCACTTACAAGCAAAACCACAATGCCTACATGGAAATTACTCTCACGTGAGTCTTACTGACTGCTATTAAGATAATTGCCTATTTCTCGACTGTAGACTCAATCCCAACGGCTTAATGACAATCATAAAAGTCCTACTGACTGCTCTGGAAGATACTGCTGGCTCTCAGAGACGCATCTGCTTCAAGATAATTACCTAGTTTAAGTAGATGCAACTACAATGCCTCAATGGAAGAGACACATGAGTCGTACGTGGCTACTGGAAGATAACTACTGGCTCTCACACTGTGGAAAATGGACCATTCCCCTATTGTGCCCCCACAAGTCATTCAACAGCTTCCTAAACTGGAATTATCTTTTGCCACTAGTTGTATGCACAAACTTTTATCCACATAATTAATGTTACTCTTTAGAATAGAAGGTGTTGGCCAGTATACGCCTAAACTTTTTGAAGGCCCAAGCGGCAGATGTTAAGTGGAAGGAACCGCTATCATGCCAGTTGTTTTTGGCCACATGAGGGAGGAAACCGGAGTACCCGGAGGAAACCCTCGTGCAATGGGCGGGAAACAACCGGAGAAAAACCCATACATATACACATCCCTTCACCAGGATCGAACCCATATCTGTAATAAGCCAGAGACGTACAGACGGGACCAAAATGCCTATCACATCTGATGCCACAGTACTCGTGGCTAATCGTGCACCCTAATACAATATGAGCTCTCTAACAATTGTTTTTACTGTTGTTTCGTCTAAAACTCCTTTATATTTCTTTCTCATCATTCTTGTTGAAGTCATTGTTTCAATACCTGCTCCTCAATTCTTGCTTTCATTCGAATTCTAGACATATTGTTAATCTAGTTATTGTTTACTAATGCAGATTACCATTTATTGAATTTTTAGGCAAAAAATTAATAAATGGTAATCTGCATTAGCAACCAATAACGAGATTGTTTACAAGTAACCATACGTCTACAATTCGGATGACGGTTCCTCTCTGTGCTCACCCACAACAGATTGCGAAAGTAAAATACCTGATATCATTATACTTATGACTTAAGTCTTAATATATTTTACAACTACTTTACTAAGGAAACTCAATCATCTAGTCAAGCATTTCAATGCCGAATGGTAAATGTCACTTATGCACACAAGTGCATATTTATTTAAATGAGTTTTATTCGGCAATCCTCGGTTAATGTAATTAATCAGGATCATGAACAGAGAGGATATTAGCCTACAATTATAACTGAAACCACTTAACTCTAATACAAATGTATACACTTTTAACGATTTCTTCTACAATAAATTGTTAAATTTTCCTGGACCTATTTGAACTTTATTCCTTTAAGTTTGCCGTGCGTCCGATATAGATAATGACATCAAGGGGAAAACAATGTGTGTTGGAGTGGAATGGAACTAGTTAAAGGAGTTTCCTCGCTTTATTTTGTCCGTGAACCGTCACACCAACTCTCGAGCTACATGAGGTTCTCACACAATGGAAACTTAACGGTAAATGCCAAGGAACTAGAGACAGATGTTCGACACTATCTATGAATTATCACACCTTTTTCTACTTCATCCTTTTTATATCTACAACTGAGATGAAAGCAAGAATACAACAAGAGATTATACCAAGAGATTATCCAGGAATCAGAAGTGACCATGGCCGACCTTTGGGGCAGGGCCTGCAATTCAACAATGGTACGAAAGGAGAATGATGGTTACCAGCGAGGTTACCAACAAGCCAAACTTACAAAAGTATTATCACCCTGTTACGATATCTGGAAAGCACAGTTCCTCTGTCTAGCTGATGGAAAACACTGTCACCACATTACATTGTAGACCTCCCCACACTGCAGCAGCAACACCGGTGGTGATTGAGGATTGGAACAAGAATAATCATTAGTGTAAACTGATGCTGAAGAGGTCAATGAGCTCAGGACTTTATGTTTAATTCCATACCATAGCTTATACTTGCACAATCTAGGTAAGACTACTGTAAAATTACGCAAGGATGGATAAATGCAGTTTCAATGCCTGAATGAATTAACTGAAATCGAAAAGCACCCAAAAGAGCACATCCCATCATGAATGCCTAGAAGATGTAGTCTAATGTTAGCTATGACCCAAAGTGGATATCCCATTACTGAAGCACAAGTTTGCACCTATCGGTTATGAGGCCTAGACCATCCACCCTTTAAGATCACCACGGAAACACTGCTTAGAGGGGGGCTATGCTCTAAGTTTTGAACTGGCTCAAGACGAACAGCCTGCATACTTATCAACATCTAATACATCCTATGTAGCCCTACTACAGCCTTTCTGCAGGTGCAGTAAACTCCTACGATTGTTGCTGGGGCTTTCCAACGTTTGGCCATTGTAAGTCGATGTTTTACGTTTGGTAAAATGAGCCTTAAAGTTTGAGCTTTTAAAATGTTCGTTTGTCAATTGCTTGAATCTGCAAGCCAGGTGTGATCGCCATCACTCTTGGGGGACATCGACAAGATTGAGCTTGTCCAGTGGCGTTTTACAAAGGGCATCGTCAGCGTAAAGAGTTTAACATATATGGAAAGACTTGTGGTTACAAACCTTCAGTAGCTGGAGCTTCGAAATTTCGTGCAGATCTTTATCTCGCCTTTAAGATTGTCAGGGGCTTCATGGAAATCGATCTACCTTGATTTCGTACCAATTGTCAACACTCGTGGCCACCCCTTTAAATTTGCTGTACAATCTTCGCACTGCGATTGTAGAAAAAACCTTCTTTTCCTTCAGAGCTGTTCGTGTCTAGAACTCCATTCCAGAAGTTGCAGTCGCTGCTTGCAACCCAAAACATTTTTGGTAAATCATGTCAAAGCATTGCTTGACATCTTTCTTGAATCGTCCGGAGTTTTATTGGCGATTTCGTTTTCAGCTCTGTTGTCTTAGCTTTTTTAGTTTTGCTTTCCAGTGGTTCTTATTCAAGGCTGGCTTTAGTGATTCTCGGATCCTTGCCAGACCTGCTGCTCCTAGGGCAAAATTTTATTATTATTATTTATTGTACATGGGGCGAGATGACACCACCGCTAAAGCCATATCCTATGGTACCGCCTAAATTCCGGATGCCAAACCAACTTACATTATCTAAGGATGACCTATTATAACTCCAACTCCAATCTGATGGATTATTCACACTCCATATATCGTGTTCAAGGTCGGACTGAACATCAATCTTCACCGAGATTTCTACGATCACCAAACGTGGACACTAGAAACCAATAACAGGAAACCGATATTGTGTATATTGTCATTCTGACTAACACTCCTTTCGTGACTGTAGTAAAGTAGATCCAAGGCATATCCACTCAACCCATGTTGCTCTCTATGCTTTGCCTAAGGGCATGCGAGAAGCAATTGTGCCAATGCTACAACATTACGATAGCAGAGGTCCTGTACATGAGAGACGCTATCAATTACCAATCAATCAACTTGTGTCCCAAGTTTCTTCAACACAAAGATGGGACATCACCAACAAAGAGTACAATTGTGAAAAGGTTGCACACACTCTTGCAACTAATTTTCACCAAATGACCAACTTCGGTAAGAAAAATCGCAAAAATGACCAGGATTATTTGAGTGGCGCTAGTATGGAACCCTTCACCCATGTTTCAGACGCCACACTAATAATCCTACATCACTGCTAAAATAAATAGAACGAAATGTCGTAGGGTTAAGACTGCTCTAGCCTCCTATGGTACATGCACCTACAGTGTGCTAAATGGTGATTTGAAAGTTACAGGTTACGACCGTTTTGGTCGATGGTTAAACGTCCCTATAATTTTCTGAAATGCAGTAGATGTGCAATCTGCCGCTAAAAATTTACTTTCAGCATCCAGATTACTTGATCGAGGTTTGAACTAAAATCTATGTTCACAGGGATTCTACGTCAGACAAAGATACCGTCCTAATAATTTAGCGATATATGGAAATCGTACCAATCTTTTATTTACTGTTAAACTAACAATAAACACAACTTATGATCTGGATTGACTTAGTGTAGATAGAGAACTGGAAAGTGCTCGTTTGCCAGGGAAGAGAAATATTCTCTTCGGATATCCATCACCAGAGTTAGGAACAGGGAAATCGAGACCTTACTATCCTTTACTTACAGTCCCTAAAACCAGGGAATATTCAAATACTAAAGCAGATAGATGTCCTAGAAACCCATCACATCGTGAATTGGCCACCTCGTTTTACTGAAGACAATATACAATCCAAACCTGACCTAATCAGTGTACCCAAATGTCATGTAGGATCCCTTATTAATTTGGAGTCAACGGAGTCAGAATTTATTTTTCCAATATTATTGTAGCAATAATGATATTAATAATAACAAGATTGCTGCAGGAGCAGCAGGTCTTGCATGGACCCGAGGATCGCTAGCAGCCAGCCTTGACTAGGAGTAAACTTAAATATGGCACTTTCTCTGAAAAAAAAAAAAAAAAAACCATCTGAGCTAAGACGAAATTACCAATAAAACTTGGGACGTTTCGAAAAAGATTTCCAGCAAAGCATAGACATGAATGCCTGGAACATTTCAGGCTGCGAGCAGTGGTTGCAGCATCTGAAATGAAGTTCCAGACAAGAACAACTTTCAAGGAAAAGAAAGTGCTTTCTACAGCTGCAGTGCGAAGCTCGTACAGCCATTTTAGCCATTTTAAAAGGTTGGCCACGCTTGCTGACACGTGGTGCTAAATTAAACAATGGTAGATCAATTTCCCTGACAATTTTAAAAGCGAGATAAAGATCACGTTTGTAATCAGAAGTCTTTCCATTATGATAAGTTCTTTAAGCCAGTGTGCCCTTTGTAAATCACTGCTGGACTCGCTCAATCTTGTCGATGTTCCCCAAGAGACCACACCTCGACTCGCAGATTCAAGCCTAAACAATTTAATAATAATAATAATAATAATAATAATAATAATAATAATAATAAACAGATTTATTTGAACAGCAGGCAAAAAGGAAACGGGAGGGGCAAGCCACTGACACCGGTCCTGAGTTAAAATACATAAAGTAAAAGTTATTAAAATACTAAAATACAAAATATTAAAATACTAAACTACTAAAATACAAAATTTAAAAAAATACCCAATAACGCAAAAACACACACTGTACAAAATAGAATAAGACAACAAAATTTCACCAGCAAACATTTAGTTGCTTGCAACTGAAACAAAAGTTTGTAATTTCCCATTTAAGTTAGTGCCCTACGCAAACATTTTTAAAGACAAATATAATTTAAGCGGCTCTTGAATATTGAAAAGGATGGTGCCTCGACTACTGATGTAGGTAGCTCGTTCCAGCGGTTGACAACTCTATTACTAAAGAAGAATTTCCTTACATCGGTTTTGAAAACCGGTACAACCAGCCGCCAAGGATGTCTTCTAGTTCAATTTCCAGCTCTAAGTTCAAAAAAGGGTTCAGAATCTAAATTCAATCTACAATCTTATTCCTGGTCAGCAATAAATATGTCAGACGCAAGTCTGCCCTTAGCCGTCTCAGTTCGAGTGTTTCAAGTCCTAAGGCCTTAAGATGTTTGTCATACGACAAATCTTTAAAACCTGTTAATGTTTTTGTAAAGCTGTGTTGTACGGCCTCGATATCCTTTAGTAGATGTGGCAACCAGACTGGATTTACGTATCAAGAAAGGGCCTTACATAAACTTTGAAAGCCAAAACTAATGTTTTAGGGTCGCCGGAACAAACGAATTTGTTTATAATTGCTGCTCTTTGTCTAGCAGCCTTAACAATTTTACTGCAACGTGTACTAAAAATCAAGTCGTTTGTTATCCAAATACCTAGATCTTTTACTATGTGCATGTCAGGTAATGTTATGCAGCCTGATAAAGAATATTCAAAGGATTGGTTATTTTTCCCAAGGTGGATAACTTCACAATTATGTTCTGCTAAGGGGAGTTGCCACTCAGAGGACCAGGACTGTAGCTCATTTAATTCTGTTTGTAACAAATTGTGGGTGTCGCCATCAATAATCCTGCCAAATTGCTTCACATCATCTGCGAATTTTTAAAGAATAATGTTTTTATTTGACGATTTTAAATCATTTATTAATATAAGAAATAATAACGGTCCTAAAACTGATCCTTGAGGAACTCGACTGGAGACAGAAATTGTAGTTGATATTTCTCCTTCTAGCTCCACCCAGTGGGTTCTACCAACCAAAAAATCTGTGAGCCATTTTGATAGGTTTTTCCTAAACCCAAAATATTCTAATTTTAATAATAGCTTTGAGTGGCTAACCGAATCAAAGGCCTTGGCATAATCTAGGTAGATCACACCTACCGGAATTCCATAGTCCACTGCTGAAGTCCACAATTCCACTGAGCATAATATTTGACCTTCCTTTTACAAAGCCAAACTGGTCATCATTTGGCAATTTTTGTTCATCAATGTGTTTCACCATTTTTCTTTTAATAATTGTTTCAACTACTTTACAAGAAACACAAGTAAGGTCTATTGGACGATAATTTGATAGATTTGTTGAATTTGATAAAACTTTAAAAGCGCAAAGTTTAAGACGTGACCTAAAACATTGATTTACAATGGCCAAACGTCAGAATTCCCCTGCAACATTCTGGTTAAAATTCTAGGGAATAAATACTTGGAAATATAGAAACTTTGGAAATGAGTCAGGAAGGTTTATGGGAAGATTTGGAAGTGACCGATTCTCATATCGTACAAGACTATAAACTTGGCCATCTATACCAGCCATCTATAAACTATTTAGGATGTCTCAGAGATTTTACAGCTAAAACACTGAAATATATCTAAACACACGGCAAGAAACTAAAAAATTCCAAGCTACCTCAAGTTGATATCAAGTGGACCAAATGTAATAACGTAAATTATCTTGGCACTTTTTTGACAAAGTACAAAGAAGCTCAAAAATGTTTACAATGGGAAATTTTGGCGACTTGCTATGCAGTCGGAAAAAAAGCCCTTGGAGGATATGCATGTATGGGATCTGATTGAATAACCTGACAATGTAAAAGTTATGAATTCGAAATGGGCGATTCCCAAAAAAAGTAACGAAGATTAAACACTTCAGAAACACAAAGCTAGGGTTGTGGATTATGGTAATTCTGTAAGACTAGGCCTAGATTATGGAGAGATTTCATCGGCAGTTATAAGGGGAAGTTCCCTATGACTATTGTTTGAACTTACGCCCATGAAACGTAATAAATTCCGAATGGCAGACATTAGAACAGCATATTTATACGACAAGGTCGACTGCGAAATTTTGTATGACCACCACCAAGTCTTTTCAGACCCCAAAATAGCAAACCTTGTGTATGTAAACTTGTTAAAGCACTCTATCGATTAAAACAAGCAGGGAGAAGATCGTATATCAGGATGAAAGAAATATTAACATCTTGTCAATTCATACAGAGTCCCTGGGATCCCTGTGTGTTCAATAAGGTCGTAAATCAATATTTTATCCAGTAAGATACACATGTCAATGAAATGTGTTTTTGTGCACAGGATACCTTGATTGATCAAATATTTAAAGACATTGGTACACATTAAATTATAATAGAAACGATGAACACTTTGATAGAAATCAAACCAGAGGGTATTCTTGTCTCACAAGCAAAATGAATTAATAATATGTTGAAAAATTTAAACATGGAGGATTGTAAAATTGTTTACTCACCGTCTCTTACAAATCAGAACATAGATGAATGTGATCAATCTCCATTATACGATCTAAATATCAATCATTATTGGGTTCATTGATGTACTTGGTTTTGGGAACACTCCCTGACATTAGTCATACAGTAATTAAGTTAACTAGATATAATTCTTGTCCCAGAGAATTACATTGGACTGCTGCCAAGCGAATAGTACGATACCTCAAAGGTACACATAGCTTGAAAATGAAAACGTATTTTCGTATGGTAATGAAACTTATTAGACGCTAATTGCGGTCCATCACAAAATATTCCCAGGCATTTACTGGGCACATGATAAAAGTGGCTGGGTGCATGGTAACGTGGAAATCGACCAAGCAAAAAAATGGTTTTACTAAGCAGTTAGGAGGCCGATCTTATGGCAATGACCGAGAGTGCCAGTGAGCTAATCTGTGTAAAAGAACTACTGGACTGGTAGAACTCTGACAAAAACATTTGGTGGTTAAACCGTACTTACTTTATTTGGCTAGTCAGTAAAACATTGATCTAATTAACAGATTAACATGTACTACCAGGTCAAAACACTGTGCATATTACCGAATTTAATTTGGTGGCAGATTTATTAACCAGGCAGGTCTCCAAAGAACGACTGGAGAGTTCTATAAAGAATTTAACCTTAAAAAGATCTGAACGTTCATTACTCTACAGTAATACTTTTTTTTACAAGTGTAAACTAGCAGTTTTCACGTTGGATCAGTAAAAATGATAATATAGCAATTTAAAGTTTGAACTACTATTTTATTCAATTGAGACTAACTGTTGAGCCAAAATTTATACCTATTTATTACCTAATTGGCGGAGCGAATGAGCAAAGGGAGCAAAGCGTAGCTTATAACAGACACCAAATTGCAAAATGTTTGTTGGTTCATTGGTTGCAGATTTTTAGTCTGGGTGGAGCCCAAACGAAAGATCGGATTGGAATGAAATTTGGTACAACGCTTGATACCCAAAAAAGGATTGCTCAACCAAAATTTGCCGTGAACTCAAACAATTATTACGGAAGAAATAACAAATTTTCGAATTTATTTCTAACACTCACCAGTGTAAATTTGAAATCGTGAATAGTTAAGGAATTCTGACGAAGCATACACCATGCTGGTGGTAGTCAAGTGAACTTAAAAAAACACGGCAAATTAAATTTTGGTTGCTTCTTTCTAACTATAACCTTTTTCGATGTAACTCAATGAAATAATAACATTTGATCGTTGCCTTTAACCACTACAGGAAGAAACGCAAACATAAAAAACAAAAGGATTCCATTAACAACACAATTAGTTTCATTTGAAAAAAAACTCTTGGAGAAATTCACTTCAGCATGGTGACGAAAGTAGCGTTTACACTAGTGATGGGTATCCCGAATATGAAACCTGAAAGCGTCGTATCAAGACGAAGCGGTATATATAAATCGAAAGTTTAGAGCATACGGCGTATTTTTACCACAGCACGAAACAATAATATGCCTGTCTCTCATAGTTTATAGATTCCTCGTTGCCACGGTAATGTAAAGTCTCGAAACCAAAATCGTGTTGCATGAAGGAATAGGCCTAACTCTTGAACGCACCTCTTGTAAGCCACTACTTACGAAATTATATCAGAGGTACATATGCCTAAATGCTAAAAATTGGGCCTAAAACCTAAAACTTGGCCTAAAAGCAAACACAATTTTAACCTACATTTGTGATGGTTATTTCTTCTAGATTAAATGAAAGAGATCGCTATTGCATTGCATAATAGAGGTGTGCGGCTCAACATTTTTGTTGGTGGCGGTGTCAAGTTTTATACCGCGTCAGTATTGTGAACCTTTGAATCTTCTGATTATTGTTAAAAATTATCATACTAATAATTGTTTGGCATGCAATTAAATGCCTTATTATTAATATTTTAATGTACGGGCTACATTTTGCACAGCAATGGTCCTCTAAACAATGTAAGAATTACTGCCGGCAGCAGCTCAAACAGCAGTGGCCATACGTGCTGTTTATGTTTACTCGGCACGATGGCCCACATCTTTAGTGTGGGCTGTGAAAAGAATCTACAAATAACCTAACAGAAATTAAATGCTGGAGCAAACGAAAGCTTGTGAACAAAAATTTTAAACGTAGCATAGGCCTATATTAAAAAAAGCAAAATAAGAAAAAGGCCAGCAAAGTGCAGCAGCACATTACAGCAAAAGGCAAAGAGGCCAACTTAGCCCAGTGAGTATTGCACCCACATTTTTAAGGAGCATTAACAAATGTGGTATAAAAATAAAAACTAAACATAAGTTTGAAATGAAGATCTGTTCGCTCCACCTATAATAGGTCCAAAGCCTGTCTCCTAGTTTAATGTTACAAACCTTTCGTGGGGCAGTGGGGGCATGTCGAAACTGGACACGGTTCCCTGTCCCCCTTTGCACCCCCACAAGTCTTTTAACCGTTTCTTAAACTATAAATATATTTTGCCACTAGTCGTATACACGAAATTTTAACCGCATAATTTTACTGTTTACAACAGTACGATCTCTCCAACAATTGTTCTTACTGTTGTTTCGGCCAAGACTCCTTAATCTTCTTTCTCGTCATTCATGACGCTCGAGTGTACTGTTGTTGCCTATTTTTGTTTTGGTTATGGTTTTAATACCCGATCCTCACTTCTTGCTTTCATCCCAATTGTAGACATGTTGTTACATGTAAAAAATGTTGCTTTTGTTTGCTATTTTTTTTGTTACTTCCGATTACCATTATCTAGGAAAACATCGTTCGTTACCTTACTGTGAAAGTTCTCGTCACTATTAGAGTCATAATTACTGGAATTATGCAGAAAATGTCCGCTCATTTTCACAACGAGGACACCCTTCAATGTCCAGCTAATTTTCGGTGGCTGGCTGCCACCATCCTCAGGCACTCCGACGAAAGTTTTTGGCCTCCGTGTGTTCCTACATCGTTGTCGTCTGCTTCAAATTTGCAACCGACGCTCCTCGCGGCCTCCCGTATTTAGTGGGCAGCATACTCTCTAGCTCATCCAGCTTCCACTTCCTGCCTAGCTGTTGCTTCAGGTCGTTGCCAATGACGTTTTCGACCCGGGGAAATGATGGCCCTTGAACATTCATTAGCGAAACACCACTAATTTCGTGCAGTCTAATGGCAATTGATTCTAAGCATCTCAGATGCCTGTCGTTTTTAGAATTTGACTTCACAAGTGTCTCAGCTTTTTCCCATCCAATATTATGCTTAGACTCCATGCAGTGAGCTGCGATGCCGTTGTCTTCTTTTTTGTTTCTCACATTGGCCATGTGCTGCCCCATTCTCGTCCGGATTCCCTTCCTCGTCTCACCTATATAAACGGCATCACAGTCTCTGCATGGAATCTTGTAGACGCCTTCCCGAATGTTCTTCACTCCTCCCATCATTTCTTCATCTTCCAGCTTCTGTGTCCTCCTCACCATTCTTCCTTCTTGTTCCTTCTTCTTCGTTCTTCCTTTCGTCAGTTTTTTGATGTTATCTGTACTTTTAAAGTATGTAGTGAATCCGCTCCTATCCAACACTCTCTTTATCGGTTCACTGACCCCTTCGAGATGTGTAAGTACCACCTTCGGCCCTCGTTCTTTTTCTCTTTCTTCCCTCTGTGTTTCGCTGATTTTCTTTTTCTCACTTCCCACTTTCTTTCTCATTTCATTCAAAAGTCCACCTGGGTACCCCAGCTTTAAAAACCGCTCTTTTGCCTCTTCCATGTGTAATGCTTCGGTTACTTTGTCACTCGAATTCCTCGCCACCCGTCTGAACTCGTTCCTTGCTATCGCCTTCAATTGTGCCTTTGGGTGTCCCGATCTGTAATCAATCCCTCTTTCAGTTGACATAGGCTTCCTGTATGGTTCGTATTCAATTCTTCCTTCTTCCTCATTTCTCTTCAACAACACGTCCAAAAATGCTAGATTACCATTATTCATTGATTTTGTATCTTCTCTCTGTTCTCACCCACAATAGCACAATGGATAATGAAATTAAAATGTCTGACGCTATTTTACTTGAGACGTAAGCCTTACTATATTATACAACAACTTTACTGAGGAGACTCGATAACCGAACGCTAAATATCACTTACGTACAGATATACATGATTATTTATATGAGTTTTACTCGGAAATCCTTGATTAATGCAATTAATTATGACCATGACCAAAGTGAATATTTACGAACAAAACTGAAATTGCTCTACTGTTAATACAAATGTATTACATTTTTACCGACCTCCTCTACAATAAATAGCTTAGGCTACCTGGACCACAATCTTCAGATGCATTTGAACTTTATTCCTCTTAACCCTTTAACTGCTGAATTAATTTTCTATCTCCACAAAATTAGGGGTAACCTGGACGGGACTCTAACTAGCAACCTGGAGGAGCTCTTTAACTTCAGGCACACGCCTCTACCAACTCGGCCACGGCCGTCTCTAGAGTCGGCTTGTTAAGGGAACCTAGTATTGTTGTCGTTTCTCCATTGTTGGCCATCTCGTGCATACTTTGGACTCTGCTTTTAGGACTCAAAGCTGTGCTTATGTTTTTGACAAGTATACTCGTCGCCCACACTTTAAGGGTTAAAGGTTGCTGCGCTTACGGTGTAGATAATGGCCTCGAAGGGAAAATCATGTGTGTTGGAATGGAATGGAACTAGTTAAAGGAGTTTCCCCACTTTATTTTCTCCGTGTACGCTCTGGCTACATGAAGTTCTCACACACAGACAACAATACCACAATACCTATATAAAAATGATCATCACCAGAGTTATACTATCTTCTGAAAGATAACTGCTTGTTTTTTGTAGACTCAACCATAAAGTCTCAATAGAAACGATAAAAGTGTTATACGGACTGCTGAAAAATAATTATCTGGCTCTCACTGATAAAACCACAGCGCTTCAATGGAAATGGCAGTTAGAAAAGTCTTATTGGCATATTTTTGAAAATAACCATCACTAGAGTTCTACTAACTACTGAAAAATAATTACCTAGGTCTCGTAGACGCAACCACAATGCCTCAATGGCAGCCACTACATTAACGGAATAAGCAGTCGGCCAGGTCTGGCAACTCCTGGCTTTTGGTACTTCCCCACGTAAAACTGCAGCCACTAAGTTTGGCACATCAACACTCAATTCTGAAATTCAACAAGCCACATTTCATTGAAGGTGTAGCTAATTCAAAATATATTGTATTGCATTAAAACTTTGGCCTGTAAGTAAATGACCGCAGTCGTACACAAAGAGACATTAGTTTAAAAAAAATATAGATTAAATTAAAATCTGAGAAATGCTAAAATTCAAAATTAGTGGTGTTAGAAAAACGTAAACTTGCCGGGCCCCATGAAGGTCGGCTCAAATTTGTTTCTTTTGCTAAGGAAAATATACTTTACCTGTGAATTTCGTTGCATTCATGCTCTCATTTCGAAGAACTAATGCAAAAATTAACAGCTTATGTACGTTTTCCGCCGACAACAAGAAACGTCATTTTACTGGTCCTCCTGCCAGGCGGCTTAAAATGGTTTCTTTTGTCTAAGGAAAACAGACATAATCTGTTAATTTTTGCATTAGTTCCTAGAAACGTGAGCATGAATGCAAAAGGAATTCACAGGTATAGTATATTTTCCAGCAACAAGAAACGTTAATTATGCAGGCGTATTTATTATTATTATCATCTGAAGTGGTTGCAAATTCTAACGCATATAGCAGCAAATTAATCATGGACCCTTCAGCAGCTAAAACTGTTGTTGGTTACAAACGATCTAAGATACAAATAACAATTTAAAAAAAATTTTAAATGTCATAAAATTGGAAAAATAGTGCACAATAAGATCATTGTACATAAAGAAAGAGTTAAAGTAGATCAATTACCGTAACTTATAGTCAATCATTCATTGATCTCAGCAAACAAAATTCCTTTCTTCCAGTTCTAAATAAGTTGTTCCATTCAGGATCTCATATGTTTCATTACAGGTTTTATTGCAATATTATCATTATGGGTAAGTTATATTTATGGTTAATATACATTTTTAAAACACAAAACGAAAATTTAATTGAAAACCTTTGCAAGATATATATATATATTTATATATATATATATATTTATATATATACATATTTATATATAATATTTATACTAATTGAAACTATGTACGTTTCATTTTATACTCCAGGTAAATTCACACCAGATGCGTACTTACCTTTTTCTGACGAGAACATACTGCGAACTGTTTCTCGTGTCAATAAAAGCACCTTTTCTGCAGCTGTTGGAGCAGATTGTCGAAGATGAAAAGCAGCTGTATAGCGTGCCATGCACCCGCACGCCTCTGCTATTCCTACAGTTAGGAGCAACTGACTCCTGTGCATAATATATTCATGCTGTGTAACAGTAGAGCCTAGCGGCGGTGTAGAACTGGATGGGCCAGATGAAGAAAGTTTTGAGGGCGAAGACGAAGCAGTGGTGCGGTTCAAACACAAAGGACAATATGTATCCCTAAGACAACGCAGGCAGTGTTGAAGGGCCTAAGAAATCAAAAAGAATTAGGTGATATCATTAAGAGAACCCTCAATTGCGCGTTCATCTATAGCAAGACCACGATTTTTTGCTGAATTGAAGCGAAGATAGCAAATGAGACTCTCTAACCTTACTCTGGCACCGCCACTAACTACTTCCATTGGTTTTGAAAACCTGCAGTACTACATGGGAGCAAACCTGCATTAGAGATGTGTATAGCTGCAACCAGTGGTGTGGTTCGCACATAAAGGACAATACTAAGGCTGTGCCGATTCCGAGCTGCCGAGCCGATTCTCACCGAGCAGAGCACGATCCGCAATGCTCGGTATACCGAGCAATACGTCCATTTAACCACCGAGCAATAACGTCCATTTAACCAATCCGAGCAGCGCGGCTCGCATCTTTTCTTGGCACGTGATCCTAGGGCTGATGGACCTTGAACGCGAGCTTCATTGTGGTGGTCACTCAATTCCAGTCGATGATTATGGTCGACGCATGGTTTCTGCTGCAGAAATGTTGAACGGCTACCACAGAATTCAATGCAGGATTTAATGCAGGTATTTCATGCACATTAACTACTTTTTAAAAAAAATTTCGAACATTCGTTTTCATATTACACTTGGTAACCACATGCAGTGCATTATAGCTGAAGGCTTCTTTTAGGCATGACGTACACATGGTTGTTGGTAGCCATATGAGCACTAGCCTATAGCCTCTGAAACCTGAAAAAAGTTAAGAAACTTGCCTTCATCAAGAAAAACCAGTGTTTTCGTGTCTCGTTTAATTGTTTTGAATACTTTTATTAACTTAATAAGTAAAGGTTAATGCCCGCTAAACCGCGAGCCATTCGGAAACAATGCACAAGGGCGCTCAGCACCCACGGGTGATTGTTTCTGAATGGACCAAGTTTGAGGGCTTTAACCGACTGTATATCCCACTCGCGATAACAATTGATCAGCGTATTCCTTGGCAATGTCATTGCCCGTGCAACAATGTCCATCACATCGTTCCAAAAGGTCTATTGTAAAATATCATAACCATTCAAAACTTACGGTCGGTTGGTCGGTTTGTTTGTTTATATATACGTCTTCTCCTCCGGAAGTAGGGAGGCTAGAAATGTGAGAAATGTCTCGAAAGACAGGAAATTACTCCAGATATCGTTTAGGCGTATTTTCGTAGTTCTAGGCAAAAGTTTTCCCCTCGAAAAAACGAAAAACCCCTTTGGACCATTGTTGAAACGAATTTTTCGAAGTTGATTGTTAGTTTCGGAATATCACATCTTCCTGCTGTGCGGATGGTCCACAATTGTTGCGCCACGTAGGAGGCGCGTGGTCCAGTAGTGTTGTCAGTAGGATTACGGCTGGCAATGCTAACAGCCGTCATTCAAGAATGAGGCACGTGCAGCTCTCTGATGGGATGACTGCAGGAGTTGCATTTTGGATATATCAAATACAAACTACCCATTTAGCCTTAATTTTAAATGAAATTACGAAAAGATTAATGCTAAATTAGGCCTATTTAAACAAAATACAATGATAACAGAAAAGGGTGTCAGAAATATTTCCACGTTTGCACTTGTAAAACATCGACATTCGATCAATAGTGTCCTATTAGCAGGCCCTACACTTAGCAATAGTCCAGCCTAATTTTGGTAAACACGAATAGTTTCTAGGTACGATTTCGCCTTGCACGAAATCTTTTATATTAGTCAAAAATTATAGGCGACATGTGGTTGCTGTTTCAAAGCATCACACGTAGCGGGGAAGGAGATGGCTTTTAAGTAAAAATTCTTAAAATTTGTGAACCCAGGAAACCCATGTAAAGTCTGCAAAATTTATTCGAATAAAAAAATAATGTATGCCAGGAGCGGCACAAAGGAGTATGCAGGATAAAATTACCAAACACGTTTAGTTGAAGCACGCAGCAACTCGCGTGCTACAGCGTTGAATTAACGGCCCTGCAGCACGGATGGATAAGGCTTCTTCAAGCCAAGGCCGACTGGGGTAGAAATCGCGTGTCTCGCCTCCTGGCTCATTGGCAGTTTAGGCGCACAGCAGAAGGGGATGGTTTTCTAAACGGCGAAGCCGTTTTTGGTTTAGTTCATTTGTTTATGAACTGAAGCCTTACGAAAAACGTGCACTGCATTCTGATCATTTGCTTCATCGTTTTAGATGTAGAATGTCTGCCAACAGCATAAGAGTTGCAGCATGAAAGCTCCTCGAGCGCAGCGAGACGACGCGGAATGAGCGAGCGACTCCGCTAGTGTCTTAAAAATATTTAGAAGTAGTTGTTTGAAGGGGTTATTCGTCGTTGGGTTTTCGTTGAATGAACGGTGATGGGGCATTTGGAATCGAGCAACAATGCATCAAGAATGTCTGCCTACACGAAGTCCCAAGAGTTCTACTGTTGCAATATTTTGGTGGGATAATTTCTCATTTCCAACAACATTGCTCTGAACACGAAAATATTTTAAAAAGAAGTGGTCTGAAGGGGGGTGTTCGTCGTTGAGTTTTCGCTGCTTGAACGGTGAAGGGGTATTTCGGAATCGAGCCAAAATCAAGTTACGTGGCGCTGCTTAAGTATAAAATTAATAGTTACGCACACGCCGCCACCTAGTGTAGCCTACTAGTAGTCTATCTGTAATGTGCCCACATTAATAGTAGGCCTATCATGAAGGGGGAAACCACCTCTGCCAAAATAAATTCAATTATAAATATATAAATATTAATATAAATCCGCCTTTGCTAATGAGGCAGTGACGGAAATTTAGTTAGTAATAGGCTAGCTGTAATATTATTTGAAAGTACACGTTATAGACTGGCAGTGGCGTAGCTAATGGGTGGGGGGGGGGCCCGGGGTAAATGTCTTCCAAGAAAGATCTGAGAAAAAAAATTATTTATGCATACAATTGCTTGCACTAATAGTAGGCGTATCGTATGGCTGTCATTATAGTTCACTTTTGTCTACAGAGAGTGATGAACCCAGAAGCAGAATATTTTCAGCCGGTCTGCGACAAGCTTTTTACAAACTGAAAACTCTCTGCAGGAAGAGGTTGATGTCCCCGGGTTGCAGGTAGGGTGTGAAGGTGGAATTTTGCATTGTGCAAAATTTTGAGTTAAGTCCATTTAGGTTCATGTACAAGTTTCTTGCGAGAACTTCTTTTCCAGACCTTTGGAGGTTGTTTTTGCTAAACAACTTGAGAACGACCAAACCTATTGTCATGATTTAAAAGCTCTCGAAAACACAGTATTTGAGAAAATCTGTCAATTTTTGGCGAAATTATCGCAAAAAGACCAAGACAGAAAAAAGTGCAGCATAAATCGTACTGCGACGTAGCGTCGCGTGTCGCTCTGATTCTGCTACAGGGGTGATGAAGATGTGCCTATATCTTTGTAGTGTATAAATACAAATACAAATTCGAAACCACAGTCAATTAAAGCAGTAGCACTACAGCTATGAAGATATTTCTTAATGTTTCGTAGATACTTCAATGATTTAAAAAGTGCGGGCCAATAACTAAGTAGTTGTTGGCCGGCAGTTTTCAGAAAAGCATTGTTAGATCATTGTTGCTTCCGGCCCAATTACTCGGTAAGCAGGTATTCACGATTGTTAATGCAGGTTCAATTGTATGGTCATCGTGGCTGAGCGGTGAGAGAGCTCAGCCTGGTTGCTGGAGGGTTGCGGATCTGGTCGAACCCCTGGAAAGGGGACCTTGGCAAAGTCCCTGCCATGACTGCCGGCCAGGGTGGCGTGAGAGGCTACCATGCTCCTTCAGCGGCTATGTGATGTATTCTGGCTAATTCTGGACAATCTTTGGCCCTGATGATGATCGGAGGTTTCCCGGATCGAATCCCTGGGCTGGCACCTCCCTTTACCAGATTTCTTCTTCTCTAAAAGAAAATCTGGTAATGTTCAAAATTGAGCCGGTTCAGCCATACAAGCATTAATTGCTTCGGCTGACATAAGGCTCGTCAAAATTAATTTAAAAAAAAATTTGGGGGCCCACCAGATGTGTTCATATGGGAAACTAACTAATTAATGAAGCTGTTTTAGTGAAAAGAATTGGTGTTTCTAGAAGCCTATTTGAGTGCTGATTATAAAGGTGCTCGGTTCTGCAAGGTAGCACTGATCGGCTCGGTTCTGTTCTGTGTATTCAGCACTTTTCGAGCGTTCGTCTTGGCATCGGCTCGGCTGGAAAAAATGTGCTTGGTACAGCCTTAGCCAATACGTATCCCTAAGCAACTGAGTCAGTGTTGAAGCCTACATTAAGAGAACCTTCAACCGCCCGCTCACCAACGACGGAGCCAGAATTTTTTGCTGAAGTGAAGCGAAGATACAAAAAGAGGCCCCAACCCTATTCTGGCACTGCCACCGACTATCCCGTTTACTTTTGCAAATCTGCAGTACTACTGGGAGCTAAACTGGATTAGAGATGTGTATAGATGCCATCAGGTACGTATCAAAGACAATATACTGGGGGGACAATATATATGGGAGCACCATATTCTTGGTCCTGGAGTTCTTCTTTTTAGAAACCACCACTGGAGCAACAAAGTAAAATAAACCTTTTCTTTCAGACTTGTAAATACGTATTTTTCTATTCTTGGATCTTACGTCTTCTGAAGCAAACTAATGCTCGTATGGATGAACTGGCAGAATTTTGAACTTTACTAGAAATTGTTTTGGACACTGAAAAGAAGTAAAAAAAAACATTGTATTTTACCTATTGAAGGTCATAATATGCTCTTTCTTACATTAGTAACGCGATCATACCAATGTTTGTGTTTTTGTCGTACAGCAGTGAGGGTGGAAACATAGGGACCGTTAAAAGAGTGTGAATGTGCATTATGTGGTGTCCGTGCGTGTGTTTGCTTGCGTCACTGTCTCTCATTTAATACCCTACAAAAACAGATATCGGAATCGGATATATTTTTTAGCTCCGGCTCTTTACATTTGAGAACCAATGTATTTTTTTTTTTATGCCGCATTTAAAACATGAAGAATACTGCTTCTACAAATTTACACACTCTGTCCAGTTTTATTTATAAACTTATCCAGCTCGTGTCATAACGTGCGTGGCACATGACTCTTCTAGTACAGTGAGAAATGCAAAAGGCAACTGCTCTGATTCAATAATGTCCAGTTCGGAAGACATCGGCACTCTGGTCTGGGATGGATCATTCAGTGCAAATGAGGGCCTGGTTAAAATTTCAGTCGTATAATAAAGATAAGAAATAAATGTAATTACAGCATTACAACCACATCTTTAAATACTATTTACAGTCAGTACCGCCGAAAACCATCCTTGGAGACAGGTTTGGCTCCACACTTGACAACACACGAGCTATCAGACATTCAGACCTTCGAAAACTGCAATCAGAACTCAACAACCGCAGTGAAGTATAAGAGCCAAAGTGACGTCACACCTCGACCCGACTAATGGATTTGGGAGGATTGTGGTAGGCATCAGCCACAACAGTCTGAAGAGGTGGGTGATTTTACTAAGTGCGCATAAGGTAATAGCTTATCGACTAACTCCAGATGGATAGACACATCACACGTGTCGAAAGATGACATAACTTTCACGTTAACAGGTACATTTGGTGCATTCTGTTAAGTTCGTTCACGGTGTATTGGAAGGGCCAAACTTTCTCCAAAAGTGTTACGAGCTTCAAGGAATTAGCTTAGTGGTCTTCGAAAGTAGATTTATAACACAGGCTGAATTGCCTGCATAATCACAAAAGCCAATATAACTACACTTGAAAAAAACAACATCTGAAAGGATAACATTTTTAGGGATAAATGGGAGAAAAAGGACTAAACTTACATGAGCTACTGCAGGGACGTAAATCGACAACTGAATAAAAGGAATCAGAAGACCATAAATGGCCATTGCTGCTTGAATCACCAGGTCATAGGCCCCCATGACCCGTGCCAGCTGAAGAACGCTTACTAGGCGTAAGGACCAGTCAAGGCGGAGAATCTCAAAAAAAAAAAAAGAAACAAACTAAAGTTATTACACTTTAAGTGTTCTCTATGCGATATTCTGTGAAGCTATGAGTAACTGACAGTGACATGTTTAACGCAACATCTCGTTAACCAAGAATATCTCTACCCACACGCTAGTGTGTCGCCACGAAGTGATAGTAGATCGTCTGATTGTAGATATCCGATTGTTAAAAGATTGATTGTTGATGATAAAAAGGCGGCCTCACTAGCATACGTGTCTCTTAAGTGGGCTAAAAGCATATTTTACCATGTTGCGGATAAATCCCGACACCGCCGAAATCTTTCAAATTGTGGATAATGTAAAGGGAAGGGTCAGGAATAAAGAATCACCGCTCATAGAGAGAAAGATGCATCAGTAACGTTGTTTTCATGATACTGTCTAGCTAGGCAGCTGGTGACTAGCTAGCTAGTTCCCTTGTTAAATCCAACAGACTCTTTGCTCATGGCAAGAGAAAAATTGGCAAGGCCTACACAGCTAAAAATTTACACAGGAATGCGTGGTGATCTGAACATGGACCTTTTTTTGGTTTAGGGCTTGTAGCGGTGGGACAAATGCGTGGAGGCTTTTGAAAATTCGCAACCAAGGAATTTTAATTTTGCTTCTACGTTGCAACCAAAGATTCCGGGGTTATAAACATAAACAAAATGCTTTGCGAGCTGATGTTTTACTGAACTTCAAAGATTTCTGCATGACAAAATGTGAACGAAGAAAGCGAACAAAAGAATTCTCAATCTTGCTGATGTAACGGCTAATTATTTATAGACATAAAATTCTTTAACAAAACCAGTACAGATGAAGATAAGGCGGTGTGACCTTTTGTACGTTCACAGCCCTAAATTACATGTATCTAAAATCATATCTTATTATGTAGAAAATAAATCCCATCGTTGTCGAAAGCTTTGCAAATTGTGGAAACTGTAAGGGAAAGGTGCAGGGACAAAAAAAACCAAAAAAATAACAACTGAAGGGGATGCGCTGATTGAGTGCACAAGGCCAACTTCATTGCATAGATTAACATTAAGGTAGGGAGGAGCAGCTAAAGGGGTACGACCTGATTGAGTGAGCGAAGGCGAACGAAAATCGGTGTTTGTTAGCCAGTGCACGCAAAAATGGGATTGACAAAACTTCGCTGTCTTTGCGTGCTGACTTGCGAAAGGCTTTTGATACAGTAAACCACAACCGTCTGTTGCATAAACTGAATCATTATGGTATTAGAGGGGTCACAAATAATTGGTTTGAAAGTTACCTTGAAAATAGAAATCAATATATTCAAATCGAAACCAGCTCTTCTACAAGAAAACCTATTAATTGTGGAGTTCCTCAAGGAGTTGCCAGCTGTTTCCAATTTGCTTGCAATTCTTTTTGCGGATGACACTACTTTATACCTCTCAGGCAAAGATTTAAAAAATCTTGAGAAAACCATAAATGCTGAACTTAAAAAAATTTCTGATTGGTTTAATTTGAATAGATTGTCTCTCAACATCGAAAAGTCGAACTTTATGATTTTTAGAATCCGACAAAAATCGTGCAACTACATGCGTAATTTAGTAATAAATAAATGCCAATTAAAGGAGGTCTCAAACATTACCTTTTTAGACCTAAAACTTGACCCACATCTTAATTGGAATCCCCACATCACCTTCATATCCAACAAAATTTCTAAAGCCGTTGGTATCTTACATAAACTAAGAGAAGAGCTATCAACTAAATGTCTTACCCAACTATATCATGCAATTATTCAACCATATCTAAATTATTGTACACTTGTCTGGATGAACACGTCAAAAACGAATAAATTACGACTATTAAAATTTCAAAAGAAAGCTATCCGAATCATTTTGCATCGACCTTCAAAAGACCATAGTCTCCCACTTTTCTTTAAACTGAACATACTTCCTATTCATGATCTTATCACTTACCGAAGTGGTGTCTATATTTATAAAAACAGACACAATCTTGTTAAGGTCAATTTTAACGTTAATAGCTATCCTACTAGAAAGATGCTCAAATGTCACCAGACCTCTAGTAGAACTACTAGTAGCAAGATGTCTTTGGTTGGTCAAGTATCCACCATCTGGAATGCCATTCCTCCTGACATAATCCAGAGCCCAAGTGCCCACAGTTAAAAAAAAATTATTTTAAACACTGCCTTGCCAATGCCACATTACTAAACTGAAAATTAAACTTCCATTTTTCTCCTTTTACTTATATAATTATAACGTTTTATTCTGTATTTAGATTATTTTTTTACATTGTTTAACGTAATTTTTTAGGTGTTTTGTGTTTTTTTTCTTTTTCAGTGCTTTGCATAGTTTTATATTTTTTTCCCAATTTTTTTCCATTTTCCAAATAATTTATTGTGTAATTTTCTTTAATTTTTTAACATTTGCCTGTGTGTGATTGCACTATTGTGCGATAAACTATTATGTATGTATTTTTATTTTTATTATTTCATTGTAGTCATTTATGCAATTTATTTTTGTACTGGGCTCGTAAAAGACCTTGATCTTCAACCCACTATCAATGTATTTTGTTTTAATTGTGTTTTAAATAAAGCCCGTCTTCTTCTTCTTCTAAACATGTGAAGCATGCACCAAACCGTGTCAATTTGGCTGATGTAACGACTAACTGGGCAATGGCAAATGTGGAAATTATTTAATGTGAAAGTTTATGGATATTAAAGTCCACCAGAAAAAAGGTAGAGATGAACATAAGACGGTGTGACCTTTGGTACGTTAACAGTCCTATATAAGTTGTGATATCCACCCAAAACTAAAACTGGTATAAGAGAAGATGCCAAGTTTCCAAAACGGGTTAGCCTTTGAAGGTAGTGATGCCATTCAACCAGGGAAAGGCCGCCAAGGTTAATCCTATTAGCTAAGTTAATCTCACGGAATAATACTTTGGCCGTTAAATGAAAACTTGAAGATTGCTATCGCTAGTAGCAATCTTGTAGTTTTCATTTAACTTTTGAACTATTATTCGGTGCGATTAACTTGGCTAATAGGATTAAACTTGGCGGCCTTTCCCTGGTTGAATGGCATCACTACCTTCAAAAGCCGACCCGTTTTGGAAACTTGGCAGCTTCTCTTATACCAGTTTTGGTTTTGGGTGGATTTGGCAGGAACATCGATCTCTTCTGCAAGTTGACACATTGAAATATACGTTGTGCAGGGCGTACGTATAATGCACGTCTACTATAGTTTACATACTTTAGTTTCAAACAGACGATTTGGAATAATGCAAATGTTGACAAGAGTGAAATGCATTCCTGTTAGGTTTGGTGAGTTTTACTTTATTGCGAATTTACTTTCATTCAATAGAGTACCAAGAAAAAAATTGTTTTTATTTTTTTTTTTTGGGGGGGGGGCGGGGGGGGAGTGGAAGACGAACATCCAGCCCCGGTTTAAAGTGGCTGGAGAGTGGGGGACTATTTTTCAAAGCACCTGAGGGTGGTGAGTCTACACTTATGGAAAATTATCATGATATGCAATGAAAGAAATTCATGACTATTCCATGACTAATTGGGGCAATGACTTATCATGATTTATTATGATTTGTCATGAATGGTAGTCATGACTCGTCATGATTTGCTCTCACGATTTGGCATGATGTCCATGATGGTGCTTATTCATGATGATAAATCATGATAGTGAATCATTAGAAATCATAAAAAATCATGATAAGTCAATGCCCCAATTAGTCATGGAATAGTCATGATTTTCTTTCATTGCATATCATGACAATTTTTCTTGTGGATGGGCGATGCCATGCGTGGGCTTTCCTGTAGAGCATTTTTCATAATTGCATTACAGGTGGTACTTATTGAAAGGCTAAAAAAAATTGTTTAGTTCTGGGTTAAAAATAGTTACGGAAAAAGTGCTTTGCAGAAATCCGGAAATTCTCTAATTAGAGAATTTCCGGATTTCTACAAAGCACTTTTCCATAACTATTTTTAACCCAGAACTAAACAATTTTTTTTTTAGCCTTTCAATAAGTACCAGTCTTCGGCTGGATTTCCTGTAATGCAATTATGAAAAATGCTCTACAGGAAAGCCCACGCATGGCATCGTCCATCCACAAGAGTTTTTGCAATCATAATTTAAACATTAATATTAAAAAGGGAGGGGGAAGAGAAAGAATTAACAACCTAATTCGTAAATAAAATAATTACTAGTTGTTGCCGGTCTAGCTGATTGCCGCCGATTCAACTCGGCTCTAATAGCCAGCATTATTGAAGCAACAGTGTTTGTTACAGCGAATATCCATTCTCATTGTCGGCCGCTCGCCCTTTTTCTTTGCTACCGTGGCAAGAATGAACCCGCTCGTCCTCTTGCTGATTGTTCCAGGGTAATAGCCAGCATTATTGAAGCTTTGTTTGTTTAATCATGGTCCCTCATTATCATTAAGTCTATTCATAAGCGAAATATATACAGTATATAGATAATAGATTCTATTAAACTGAGCGGAATTTTAAAAAGTAATCAGTCAAGGACCGGGGAACTGAAAAAGAATGGTACCATCATCTCGCAGCACTCATTTTCATAAGTCAGTTATTGTTCAAAAAACTTTTGGGGAGGGCGGGCAATTGCTCCAACTGCTTCTCTCCCCCCCCCCCCCCCCCGGAGGTCTGGATCCGAGTGTGCCTTAACTCACTGCGAGTTAGCATTTATTGTGACTTTACATTCAATATGACGTTATCCAAAATATACTTAATGGTTTAAATTTCTTGTACTCAAGCAAGTTATAAAACTTTGATTATCTTTTGCAGCTTTTAAACCATCCAATAGAGGGTGAGTAAACATTAGCCAGCTATTTCATCTTCCCTTGGGTGAAGCAGACACAAAGTCGCAACGAAATGAAAAATTTAGTTGAATCACGGGAGGGGTGCCCCGAGAAGGCTTAGTATGATCGCCTAACTTCTCGCTGTGCACAGTTATACTGCGAAGGCTCACAGAACAAAAATATACGAAGCTGCAGAGGTAATTAATTTAACTGATAAGAAATCAATTGTTAAGTCTGGTGCCAGCATATTTAGAAAAAAACTTGCTATGACGAGCGAACAAATTGTGTTTTGCACTTTGTGCTGTTCTTGTTTAATACATTCTAGGCCTACTATCATATGGTCCTTAAAAAACTATCAGAATTTAATTCATGCAACTAAGGGTTAATATAATTTTCCTTACTGCCACCTTAACCTCCTGTTGTGTTCTGTTGCCTGTAGGTATGCAACATGTAGGCAACAGTTTACTGATCGTGTAAAAACTAAGTCCCAACTCACACTGCAGGCTTTGTGAGGGGTCCCCAGGGCCCCGAGAGAAGCGAACAGCAACATCCTAGTGATCAGCATCCCGGTCTCCAAACCAAGTGAATGCTGGTTCGAATCCCACGACTGACCCTACTATAATACGGTTCTTAAAAAAATATCAAAAGTTTTTTCATGCAACTAAGGGTTAAGCCATCAAAAGTATCTTTTGTTGCGTAGTTATGAGAAAAAATGGTTTGATTTATCAATTTTAACCATCATAAAACTAAGGTTTATCAAACTTAACCTAGATGGGTTGTTATATTAACCGTATATAACTGCCAGTTTTAGAATGACACTGCGTTATCATGATATCCCCGCCATTTATTGATGTCTATAAATTAGGCAAATTTATACTAAATTTCATTTTTTTAACGGTTTACTGTTGAACAGTGCTGTTATCAATTGCTGTGTGTTGAGCAAATACTTTATCATATTAAAGCCCATGACGTACACTGGACTGAAATGTAATATCCGACTGAATATTCCTAATTTAAACTTTCTTATTATCTATCTACCTGATGTTCACGTGATAGGCATTTATGGGACAAGCTGCTAACATGGGACGTTGTTTCTTTTGCCAGGCAAATTCCACCAGCAGCCATTGCAGCCACAAACAAATGCTGATGAATAGGATTGGCTTGGTGCAGCATTGCTTCTACAAACCTATCATCAATGTACAACACTCTCATCAACATCAAGCAATAGCTCCAACAACAAAAATAGAAAGAAAAAAAAATTGAAAATACAGCAAATTTCAACACAAACCCTTGATAATGAATACTTGGCTGAGTTGAATCAATTGCTGGCACAGAAACGATTGAACTCCATGTTGCCTCCTCTTCACGCATACCACATCGAGTGACAAGGTTGTAGTTCCACATGCTTTTAATACACTGATGCGTTAGGTCACAGAGATTAAGAGAGTATAACATCTGCAATTTAAAAAAAAAAAAAAAAAACAATAGTTTCATGTTGGTGGAGTGTGGACTGCTTACAGACCCCTTTACAGCATACGATGAATTACAGAGCCAAACTTGGCCAATTCTCGTACTATATCGTAGGGGACAGAAAAACCCTGGTCCCTGAGATATAGTACAAAAATTGGCCAAGTTTGGCGCTGCAATCCATCATACGCTGGAATGGAGGCTGCGTACTACAGTCTTTCTCGTTCTAAAACGTACACTAAGAGTAAATAATGAGCTGATGCACTCAGTGCCAGAGCAAGAGGGCGACGAAGGGGCCGCCCCAGGTGCCAGAAGGGAAAGGGCACCAAACATGCTGCCCTCACCCCTCCAAATTGTTTTTTTTTTTTTTAGTTGAACTTTAATAAATGCTCTTTTGACAAAGCCTTGCCAAAATACAACTAGTATTGAAAAATTAATTTGTGAGTTGCAGTAGTAGTTATGATAGAAGTATCCTCTGACTTGCAAGGAACTCACCAGTACAAAAATTTGGCAACAAATACTAAAAGGTAATTTTTAGGGTGTTGTTTGGAATGGAGACCGAATCACTTTTTGCGAAATCCTGCAAAAGGAGGAGAGGACCAGTATTTAATTCAACTACTTAAATTCAACTATGTGTAGCAAAGGGGAGGAAGGGAAGAAATGGGATGGGTGGTGGTACGGCATTAATTATCATGCCATTATTTGGTATGTTAGGAC
>JAHWFP010224563.1:140850-155851 GCA_023313725.1 Lithobius niger | reverse complement strand
GAAGACGTAAAATTCGTGCCATCGGAAATATTAAAGCAAAACAGCATCCAAGTCCAGATCACACCACACCAACAGAAGTAAGGCTACTAACCTACACACAGTAAACAATTCCCTTGATTGAACAATGTGTACCGAGATGCGAAGTATGGCTTAAGAAAGTAAAAATAACGAGTCAGGACACCACTCCAATACTTGGTAGACAGGCATGCCAGACACTACAACTTGTTCAAAGACTACATGCTGTTGAAAAGAGGGCCAAATAAACCATTAACAGTAGAGGCACTAGTAAAAGAGTATCCAGATATGCTCACTGGAATTGGAAAATTGGCATGCCAGTATTCAATAAAACTCAAAACACGATGCAATACCACAGGTGTCAGCCACATGTCGTATCCCAAAAGCACTAGAACCCAAAGTCAAGGCAGAAATAAAATGGCTTCTTAACAATGACGTAATATAAGAAGTAAGTGAGCACCTCTGAGTGGGTCAATCCCAAAATGTTTATAGTGAAACCCAATGGACACGTTCGCATATGCCTGGACCCACACACGCTAAATGAAGCAATACAAAGGGAATATCACAGCATGCCATCAACAAAATAAATGTTAGCAAAATTTGCAGAAGCAAAAGTAGACATTACTAACTTGATGGGACAAGAGCATTTCTTCGAATGGAGCTTGACGAGGAAAGTTCCAAAACTTTCATAACTCCGTTTGGATGGTACAGATTCAAATGCATGCCGCCAGGGCAAAGGGAGGGGCACGTCATGTACAGAGCTCAGTGGTCGTAACTCATCAGCACCTTAGCCTACTTGTGTGGGGGCAACACTGTCATGAGGCATCAAACCAGTTTGTCTCTCTATCTCTATGGTCTATTGTAATACACAAGTGAGCAAACATGATGTTGTATGTTACCAAGCGTTGCAGTTTATTCTTATGTACCAAGATACTTTAAGCTGCAACATGTTTACCTACAAATGCTACTGCCATAGTTGTAAAACTACTAAAAGTCCTTATGAAGCTACAGACTGGGAGACCTAATTTCACCCACATGCATAATATTTTCGCACTCAGGAACTCTATCCATACATACAAGGATACCTGAGCTTATTTCCAGCAAGAGGTATTTTTAAGGTAGAGCCTATCAACAGGAGATTCTCTCATACATGCTGGAGAGTAAGAGAACAATACAGCAACACATATGCTAAAATCCATAATACATAAAGCAATCTACAAATCCACAAATCGTAGGCACTGTGACTAATAGCCCCGATTTTTTTTAATAAGCTTGAGGTGAATTAGTTATCCCATTACTGAGTGACTTGGCTAAGGTAATCCATTTCTTGGTCGGTTTCTGGGCCATCCATTCTTGTTCAATCAGCAGCCCTTCCTCCCCGCAACACATCCTTCAAGTTAATGTCTCTTCATTTAGCATTTAGTAGTGTAGTACTTGAACTATAAAATGGATCACAAGTTACCTGATCACCCTGTATTCACATATTTCACAAGTGTTTGAACTATTCCTTGTATGGTTTAATGTACTAACAATTAATGATTTACATTTACCAATTGAACTAAAGGCTTATTTTGGATTGGAATTTTGCTGGATTTAGCCCTCATCCATCTAAGTTGGACATTCCAGTACGACTACTAATAATTAAACTGCTGCCCGTCTTCATGATTTGTCGGAGCTTACAACAACCATTAAGTGCCAGTCTGATGCTATGAACATTTAGGGCTCCCGCGCACTGAGTGGCCAGGTCGCGCGGCCAGTGGTCGTCGCTGACAAAAAACACGGCGACTTGCCGCGCGGCCCCGTCCGTTTTTCAATGATAATTCTCGATCACGTGGTGAAAAATGAATACTTCTTAAGTATGGTCGCCCTGTGGCCGTCTGCACGCCGCTCGGGATCCCAGTGGCCACCGCGACTAAGTGCGCGTTGCTACATATACCGTAAGCATTCTCGTTGGACGCAGCGACCTGGCCGCCGTGTGCGTGGGTGGCCTTAATGCATGTTCGTGACCGCAGGGTTGTGAACATGCATTAAATTAGAAATGAATTCAAACTAAGTCTACTCCAAGTCTTTTAAAGCATAAAGGACAACTTGTTCAGTTTTAAGATCTAAAGGGACATACCTCCAAACGGGATTTCTATCAATACTTCTCGATACATCACCCTACCCTACCATTAATCAATTCCTTGCTAAAAATTAGTTTTAAAATGTTTTTTTCTAAGGGATTTTCTGTGGAATATTTGGAGGTAACTTGGAGGTATTAGGGCAACTTATACAAGTGGATCAAACAACAAGCACAATAAAAAAGAAAAACGACAAAAAATGCACAACACAAAAAAACCAGTCAGCCATGGTCACTGCATGAAACAGCGATTCTAGAATCCACAAGCCTCTTTTTAAAGGACTCGCAACATTGCCACTGCTGTAGCTTCTCTACCTTTTGCAGTATTTACCACGACAACTCGAAATACACCAAACTGTTAAAGTAACGAAATTAGCTGTAAATATTAGCAACAAAGGAAGACACACAATGGAGCCAACAATGTGAGCGGCTAAGTAAACAGCAACAAAGAAGAAATAATTCAAGTCGTCATCATGACTCTGGGAAATTTGTCATCCACCAAATTGTTTTAATCTAGCTGGATTTACTGTATAATAAGTTGTTCTATCTAGGGAAAAGTTTGGAAATTAGCCAACAGCGAAAATTGTACACTAAAAATGACGTAACTCAGTAAGCCACCAATATGCACTTACGTTTCGTCGGAGTGGCATGAACCGGATTCGAGAAGGCTACCCAGTTCGCCCCCAGATCACTTGCATAGCGCCTTAATCGCTTTGGCCACATCCTCCACGGGCATAAAGATAACTCACATAACCCGTTATTAAGGTCACAACCGTGACCAGGACTCCATTCGACCGAAATTTGCTCGGCCATAGTGTATAATTTTCGCTGTTGGCTAATTTCCAGGTTTCCTAATATTATTTACAGTGTATGTCTATTTATTTCTCCTTTATTGAGCCATATTAATGTATGATTTGGCTTCCCTCTCCATTGCCTATGGCCGATCAGATTTCGGTCCAATAGAGTCCTGGTCACGGTTGTGACCTTAATAACGGGTTCAGTCAGTTATCTTTATGCCAGTGGAGGATGTGGCCATAGCGATTAAGGCGCTATGCCTTGGGGTGAACTGGGAATCCGGTTCGAATCTGGGTCATGCCACTCCGGCGAAACGTAAGTGCATAAAGGTGGCTTACTGAACTACGTTATTTCTAGTGTATAATTTTCGCTGTTGGCTAATTTCCAATTTTCCTTAATATTATTTCCATTGTTTTATATCTATTTGGTTCTATCTAGAAACACTAAAACATAAGCCGGGAATATCGTGGAACTTGGAACAGTTTAATTTCAGCTTACCTTAGCCCAGTCATGAACCTGTTCTGGATTGTGGCTTCCTTTCTCAAACGTTATTGTTGCCAAATGAAGAAGATACAAGGCTCGAGACACGTGGACAGATTCAAACTTTTTCTCTACCATCTGAGGCGACCGTATAGCAGGAACGACCACGGTGGTAATTGACTGCTTGGAAATAGTAGGTTTGGGTGGTTCCTTACCTGCCTTTTTCGGCAGAACTCCAACTGGACAAGAACAATATAAAATACTGAGAACTTATCTTTTATGACACTGAACATTTTCTTATTGCTCATTACGAGAGAGATATACATTAGTACAAGGGGGCAAAATATTTATAAGGTGCAAACTGCGCCACCATCCTCCACAAAATCAAGATCAGTTGTCGCCATTTTTAAATATCAGGAAAAGTATCTTTCCCCAAAAGAAGTCGGGGGATTATTTTATTGATTATTATTTATTTATTGTTATTGATGCTTAGTGCAGCGTCTGTCGCGGTGCTATTTGTTAGCGTGTCAGTTTCTCAATGAATTTGCAGCGCCAGTACATTACATATACCACAGTAAATTAACCCTGATAGTAAATTTGTTTGCTTATCGCTGAGACACTGTTAGCAACTTAATACTTCATAGCTACAATCAACAATCAATCAATACACTTTACTGCTGTCAACGGGGCTTTTCTGAACATAAGGGTTATTGAGTTCGATCTCACAGGATAAACAGTCAGAAGTGAGTTTAAACATTTAATTTGGTTTAATTAGGTTTATTTTATTATTGATGACAATACTTAACAAGTTTGATTCAAAGTTTACAACTGACAGTTTACTTTCGCTTTACATATTGGCAATTCTACACAAGATCGAAGCTCTCACTTTATCCTTCAAGGAAAAGTTCTACAATTATTTATCTTTGCCTCGGTAGACTACTATTCCAAGTTGTAACTTTCAACAATAACACGCTTGCATGCATCTACTTGTAATTCCCAAAATATCCCGAAATGCATTGTTATGGTATTGTTGAAAGCAATACCATAGAGGTGTAGAGGTTCTTTTTGTGTGTGTGGTTGTTGTGGATATACGTGCCATCATTGAGTCCCGTAGTGGTTTCACTGAGGCTGCAACAGCAAAACTTTAATTTGGCATCCTGACATCCCAGGACTACTGCAGGGGGAGGGAGGCATCAGCCTCTCAGCCTCTCCTGATTCCCCCCCCCCCCCACCTCCCCGGGTAGTTAATATATTAATTAATATATCACACAATGGCTTCACTTTTTTAAACTCTCACACCATGTATGACATTACTGTTAATGTGCTAGTTCATCTATATACCATTATTTCAAACAAAAACGTCAAGTGTGTCGTAAAAAAGGGGGTTATATGATTGAAGTTTCACTTTACTTGTTAAAATGTACACGGATAAAAATTGATGATTTTTAATTGAAATAAGCAAATGTACAATTGAGAAAGTTGCATCTGTTTAAGTGCTGTTGTGCTTTGCGGTTTAAATATACGATTGGTAAAGCACAACAGCACTTAAACAAATGCAACTTTCTCAATTGTATATTTGATTATTTCAATTAAAAATCATCAATTTTTGTCCGTGTACATTTTAACAAGTAAAGTGAAACTTCAATCATATAACCACTTTTATTACGGCACACTTGACGTTTTTGTTTGTAATCCGTGTAATTTTTTTACGGCTATGGTGTCGCACTACAAAGGTTTATGCATGCAGTCGATTGTTGCTGCCTACTTTGAAATAATTCAGCTCAGCTGTGAAGGCTTGCATCTACGAAATAAATACGTCATTCTATCGTTTCCAACTGCCAATTTCGAGGCGGAAATTAACAACGTTGCTTAGACTGGATAAAACTATACGTGTATAGCTGAAACACGGTTGCTTTCATTTCATTTATTATCTCAGAAGCCATGGTTTCTTTCATTTTACGCTTCAACAATCAACATTTTAGTAAAGACATAACACTTGTATGAAGAATGGCTCTGGAGTATGCTGAGTGGCATTGTTCCCTAATTACAATGGTTAAAACAATGTAAAACAATCAAAATGATCGTTCAGGTTCCCGTAACACCGGAATGGCTCAACCAATCAAAAAAAGTGGTCTCTGTGAGGATAAAGCCCAAGGAAATTTATGGGTCATATCGTGTTTCAGAGTTTAGGTAGGTGCAGTAGTTTTTTCTGAAACCGTGTCACACAAGAACAACCACAACAATAACAACAAGTGAACAGTTTTCAAATTTACGTCTGGCTCCCTACTTTTACTCTTGCACGGAAATGCGTAAAAGTTGGTGTAAATATACCTTCCATACCTGTCTACTATCTGGCCAAGTTTGGTCGAAATATGTTGAATAGGAACGGAGAAATTAACAGTTTTAGTTTTGCTGGAGAGAGGACTTCAATCATATGCTAGATAAGCTTCAACTACTGTCAGCTTTAAAAAAATGTTGATGCTCAACTTGTTACAGAGGTCTCTATTAATTAATCTTTCAGAATTTACATTGATTAACAATAAACGTTAGAAACGTCATACATCAGTAGCCTAGAAAGAATTAACGCTTCAGTGTATTTTCACCATGGTTGTGCTATACGGCAGGGCAGGTATGCCCAGGTCAAACAAGCCTACAGCAAATGTGCATTTGTTGGCGTAAATATACATTAAATACCTTTGTTCAGGAAATAGCTTATTTGGAGGCATCATAAGCATCATTTATGTTATCTGTGTTCAAACAGGAGCATATAAAGAACTTTATAGGATCGATGAGTGGTGGACAGTATTAAGGCTCAGTCCCAGCTTTTAACGGGAAAAGCTGCTAATTTGGCAAAATGTATCTTCCTTATTAGGATTTGTTGAAAAGGCTTGGCTTTCGTGCCAAGATAGCTGAATCAGCACATCCGTTGGTGTACAGATTTAAAGAGGCCTTGATCCTGGCTCTGCCAATGGTTGAATTTTTTATTCTCAATACACTGGCCACGATTTAAGAGACTGACAGGCGTATTCCTGAAATCCACTCAAGTGTAAGTGGGGCAAAATGTGAGTGTAAGGGTCAAAACTCATCTATAGAAATACCCTCAGATGTTAGGACACTCACATTCCCTTCTGTGGCTGTACTAAAATTATTGACCCTAACCTTACATGTTTGTACTCACATTTGCCCTCTCACACTCACACTTGAGTGGATTTCTGGAATACGGCTGTGAGATAACCACGAGACCCATCAAAAGTTAAAGTAGGTTCAATCAAAGTTCATAATCTTTGTACCTACAGCATTTCTTATACTCCTGGTTTAAACAAATATTGGATGAAACAATTTCTGCGGGGCTGTCATTTTTAAGCTGTTGGTAGAGCAAAACAAATCACGTTCAAAGAATCAAAAAGTTCGATTGTTTTACCAGTTATGCCACACTATCAGAAATTGAGCACTTAGGCATTCTTTTAAGAACGTTTTTGATGGAGTTAGGAAGGTGCTCAGTTAAGGTGCTCAGTTAAGGTGCTTAGTGAAGGCTGGTTTGATGTAAATCACTTCAGCACACACATTAGAGATCCAGTTTCCATCTGTAGATCTGTTTTTTTTTCCAAACCGTTGGAAAGACTGAACAGAATAAGGCGACTTAGCTGACAAATAAATTTAATATTTTAAATTTTAATATTTTAAAATGCTTACCTTCAGACAGAGAAGCCAGTTTTAAGTGGAGGCGTATGAACATGCTCAGCATATCAAGATGCATGTCGGGTAATAATGACTCTGTGGGAGTCTCCACTGGTGGTTTGTGGATAAATGGGGGAGAACTCGGCTCTTCACCTAAAGGCTAAATCACAAAAGTTTAATTTTAGTATTATCCCAGGTGTTAATTCCTCACATTAGGGTGCACCATGCATTTTGTTCAAGAAGCAAACCACTTTACACAGTTACTTCTTAGATAATGTAGATAATGTTTTAAGAAGCAGAGCCACAATCAATTTTCTTGTGGGTATGAGCAATTCAATATGGCGTCTTCATAATGGCCGCAAAAAAATGAATATCTCCGTAAATACCAATATTTCTAAAACAAAATGTGTTTCAAAGTTGTAGAATAATGAATTTCGGACAATATTTACAGAATGCCTTCATTTCAAAAAAAAAAAAAAAAAAAGGAAACATGCTACGGCTGCTTTTCTATTTTGGTGTTAATCGCCCATGTACATGTGGCACAGGTTTATTAGGAATTTGACTTTCGAGACCTTTAGTTCCACCGCTAATTGTAAAATACGCCTATTTAGTAATGTAATTAGGCTTAAGTGAAAAGTATGCATGTAGTTTTGATAACATGGCTAATAAAAATACGTAGCTCCAATAACAGGAGAAGCTGTGGTTGTTCGTAATACTGCCTGACTTATGAACATATTTACCACAAATATTTGAAGATACAGCAAAGAAGTAAGAGACGGACAAATAATAAAAAGCTACATTTTTAATAACATATTTTTGAAAGATTAACCAAACAACCAGATCAAGCTAATACTGTGTAGAAAAATAACATACGTTTTTTTATACACATAAAACTTTGCACCAGTGTTAATACGTAGTGTTACTCTTGTTCTTTGCACTCCCTACCACAAAAGCATCATGCAGGGCAGAGCAAGATGGTTTACTTGCAATTGCATCGGACCTTGTTATATGCCTTCTTACACCCACATTTCAGCAATTTTGTGAGAGACTCGGCTCCGAACTGCAATGAAATCCCTACGGGCGCCCGTGCACTGAGCGACTTGGACGCGCGGCCAGGTTGCTGCAGCCAATGAAAATGACCAGTGCGTGGTTTTACATAAACGGTAAGCATTTTCATTGGCTGCAGCGACCTA
Organism: Lithobius niger; assembly: GCA_023313725.1. NCBI lineage: Eukaryota > Metazoa > Arthropoda > Chilopoda > Lithobiomorpha > Lithobiidae > Lithobius > Lithobius niger. Next base: position 147,571 of record JAHWFP010224563.1, on the reverse strand, counting down.
GCTGCGCGGCCAAATCGCTCAGTGCGCGGGCGGCTTACTAGTTTCCAATTGCCTTCTTCAGATTTCTTCCATCCGTAATCAGGACTTGGTGCTACAATCCTAGGAGAAGTGGCACGACACCAAATCATCCCTCCCGGGTATGCAGCCTGCCTGGCATGAAGAGAAAGTGCATCCTCTGTTGGCAGAATATCTTCAAGCTGGCATCCTATCTTACAAAAAAAAAAAGTCATTCGTGCTGCTTTCACAGTAGTTCCACTGCTGACTAGCCATGCAAAGGAACTGCAAACTGCTGTAGGATTTCCATGGCCACAGCAGTGTCACCACGTGATAAAGCTGGAAAGGCAGCCACAGCTTCTGGAAAGGCAAGCCGTGTTTCTCATACTATTTTCTTCCTCTTTCCAAAAAAAGCAGACACTGTGCCATCCCCAGTAAATGCATGGAAAACTGACTACGCTCTGGAAATGAAAGGAAAAACCTACACAAGAATTTCCACACTGACAGATTGCACTACAGCTTTAATGGAACTGATAAAGTTTGAACAAATTCGTTTTGTTTAGTAATCTGTGGAAACTGCCGGCAAACTAAACCCAGACACATTATCTCCACATTACGAAATGGCTGCTTACTCTTCAGCAACGTTTACGCCAGGCCCGTGCAGGAGTCTTACATGAGTTCTTCCACATTGAAAACCAACCTTTTCCTCTTTCACTGACTAACATGCACAGGTGCACAAAGTCAAATCTAATTCAAATCCTTACGACTTTCGATGGTACCACACTGGATCTGGCACATCTGCCGTTCTTCTTTATACTGTGATAATAGTCAACATGTTGTACCCCAAATCCAGCAACACGCTTGAGTAATACATAAACAATATGAATCAGCCTTACCTGAGAGCAACAGGAGCACTCGTGGAGTACATGGATGTTGTGTGAGATAGATATCTGGCTGAAAGCTTTAAGGATGCAGTGTGAGAAAAGAAGAATGAGAGTAAGAACAGCAAACACCAGGATTCATTTTAAATGGCCAATTATTTTAAGAGACTGACAAAACAAAGCGGAACTCTGTTCCATATTTTCACAAAACCACACTGTTCGTGGACAAGAGCTGTGCACTACCCTAGATAAAGATGCTCTGTCCGCTTTCAACAGGAAACCACGCTTAATCTCTTTCTATGTTACCATGAAGAAGTCGATACTAGGCTTACGATCCACGCTGCAAAAGCAGTAACTCGTGGATGCAAATCAATCGTGGTATGGATTGTGAATACTGACATTGTTGTCCTCGCTGTGGCTACTGCATCACAGATCATCGGAGAGCCAGAAATCTGGATATATATCTGGAAAGCTCACAAGTTCATCGCTGTGCTTTTCATAGGCGGATCACCGGGTCCCCTGAATATCTGGCATCCCAGTGCGTCCCGCAATAACATTAGCAGTTAAAAAGGACCTTAAATCGACATTTTCCGTTTCCTTTTCAGAAGCTACGTCTTCATTTCTGGCTCTACCATGTGCTGATCTTGGGGCCATGGAAATCATACAGCAATAGTGTTTTTGTGTGGCAAGTCTAGCAGTGACACCACTGTGAACGTGACACATATGATGCTTTTCACTAACAAGAGATATTCACTTGAGATATTTCGCCAACAGAGGATGCACTTTCTCTTCATGCCAAACGTGCTGCTTGGAAGGAAGGGTTGTTGTTGGAGCTGTACTACTTCTCATAGGATTAAAGCACCAAGTTCTGCTGCTATGGATGTAAGAATTCTGATGGCAATTGGGAACTACTGAGTGGGGATTTCATTACAACACAGCGCTGAGTCTCTTGCAGAATCAGTCAAAAGAGGGTGTAAGAAGACATGATAAACTCAGATGCAACTGCAAGAAATCCAGTTTGCTTGCACTGCATGATGAATTTGTGATGAGGAGTACAAATAACAAGATTAAATATTAACACAAAGTTATGTAACTGTAGAAAACGTGTCTTAATATTTCCACACTTTCCAAGCTTCATCTGTTTTGTTAATCTTCCTAACATGTGTATTTACGAATATTTGCGGTGAATACGTGCTAAGTCCAATATGACCCACCCCAGCTTCTCCTAGCCGTGTTATCAAACCCACACTCACACCTGTCAAACAAGCCAAATTAAGAAATAAGCCGTTTACAATTAGTGATGGAAATTGGAGTTCCTTACAGTCAAATTTAGTAATAAACCTGTCCTGCATGTTACTTGAGTGATGATGTCAAATGGCAAAGCAGCCATAGCATGTTTCCGTTTCAATTGTTCAGAAAAGGTTTTTCAATAAAAGTTGCCCAAAATTCATTATTATACAACTTGCTACACATGTTGTTTTTAGAAATATGGATATTTACGGAGATATCCATTTTTGGTGGTCACTTTGAAGATGCCGATTTGTATTGCTCACACCAACGTGAAGTTTATCGTGTTTCCGCTTCTTAAATCAATCTACATTATTTCAGGAGCACCTGTGACGAGTGGTTTGCTTCTTGACTAAAATGCAAGGCTCACTCCCTTAAGCCTCGGACTATAAGGCAACTGGCTTACCAATTTTCCTTCTAATGTTTTGCGCAGCTGAAAAGAAGATGAAGATGTGGTGATCATGGCGGGCCTTTCTCGTATTGCGCGGACTGTGGCTAGAGACTCCATCCCCCAGCAAATAGCCTCGTGGGCATCGGACAAACGTTTTTGCATTCGCTGAGCTGGCGTGGCTTGCAATTCTTCCCAGAAATCTTCTTGATGCTCTATTAGTACAGACGTTCCTCGGTGGTAAATCGATTGTGGCGGATGGGAAGCCGTTGGTGACGGTGAGAGCATTTCCTCAGTATTCAGTTGTAGCGCACTTGGTATGTCTGTCATTCCAGCAGCCGTCGCTGTCCCTTCCATCATATCGGCATAACGAAGCGCCACCTCTGCTGCCAAGACGGGATCAGTTAAGTGAAGTTCAGCCTCTTGAACCACACGCCACACAGATCGTATCAGGGTCTTCCACTAAGAAAAAGAGTCATAACTGACTTAGTGAATTTTATACCTAAAGGCAATTTTCTGAACTCGAGCATTCTGTCAATTTAGTGGTCACTTAATCGCTCAAATATTAAATGGCATTTTCTTGGGACTCCAGTATTGTATAAATTTAATGGTATTAATTGTAAAAGTAAGAAGAACCTTTTTTGGAATCCAGCATTGCATTCATCAATTTGGTGGTTTGAAAGCAGCTTATGCACTTTTTGGGACTAAATGGGCAGTTCACTTTTTGGGCAGTTCACTTTCTGCAGGGAATTGGATTAATGGCAAACTTAGTGATAAGACATGTGTTTAAAAGAAGTGTTGTGTTGTAGACTTGTAGACACAACATTTAAGTACCAACAGGTGTTTTCTAAAGAATAGTTTGGCAATTAAACCGAAGGTAGGAAGGCTTGTCCACGATTCGACATGCACACCAGGTGGCTTTATGGTAATGCAGAATGCAGGTCACAAAGACTGGTGCAGGGTGGAGGATATGCAGCCTTGAAAACAAAATTTGGCTAGAGTTGTGCCTTAATAACATTCAGGATCTAAACTACTTTTTTTTTTAATAACAGTCAGAGTAAGACGACGGTTTTAAGACATAATTAGCCATCTAAACTGTGAGTTTAAGTGTGCCCAACAGGACCAAATGGTTGCAAACCATAGGATCATTTCAAGTGTAATTTTTGCTTGCTTTGAGGGATCTATGAATAGAATACAAAAAAAGTGTCGACACTGAGCACTGGCTCAGCAACCTCCCAAGGGCCCAAAGTAACTACCAGTAAGGCACCAGTTCAAGAGATTCTTGAAGTTCTCAGTGCTTACAGAAAGATGGTCAATGGAAGAAGTGTTTTGGACGTACCATACATTCCCAAAAAAAAAGGGGGGGGGGGGGGGGCTTTACCAGACGGTGCAGTTATAAGACATTTTCGATCATGCCTTCTAGTGTTAGTCACAGAATAACAAAAGTAGCCTGCGATATTAACCCAAGGAATAGGTACCCATGAAGAATCGTTGTTTGACAGGAATGAGGTTGTCAAAGGCATTACAAGACGGAAGCATCTTTAGTGATTTACATTCCTTTGTAGGGCAAATATCAATTAGCTCTCACCCATAAAGATCTCTAGACAGATGTCTAGAGATCTTTGTGGGTGAGAGCTAATTGATATTAAATGATCAATTGGTTAAAATTGTCCTAGGTCCGGGTGTCAACCATTCAGTTGAATGGAGCCCCACACTAGCAGAGGTTTCTGCTATTTCACTTGCTGAAACCGTATTCGTTTTGCCCTTGTCATTTGTAGGTCAAAGCTGATAAGTAGAGATGGAATAGGTCACTAGTTCTCTGACCCAGTGGTGATCAACCCCAGTCAACTGAGGAGTTACTCACAGAATAAGTGTTCCCCCAACCCAATTGTAGCTACCCCTGTGTAAATGAGTAACCCAACCTAATAGCAAACGTATTGAACCCACAATACCTAATAACAAATATAGTTACTCCCATAATAAAAATGGTACTCCCACTACAAAAGGTTCCTGTAAATTGATATTATATACCAATATTTCCACACATCCCCCTTATCACTAAAACCCCACCACTGTCATGACCCACTGACTCAGATTGAACCAGATTAATCCACTAATTAGTTTGGGACACTCATTTTGAAACCTTGTTTTGAAAAACTGTTGAGATAGCCACTGTTAACACTGTAATACACTGTTAACGGATTGTGAGACTTCAACACAAAACTTACACACACCTAAAATTTTTGTCCGAGAGTAATGTCACCTACCATCTCCCAACCATGTAAACAAATTTATTATTTCTCATTTCCCTATTTTACCTTGACAAGACTGCCACTCCAAAATCGCTGGAATAATCCAAGAGATCTCAACTTGAAAATGGCATTGTGGGCACCATTCCACAGGAAGAGACACACTTGCACAACAAAACTGCGATCCAGATCGGGATCATACCACAAATCCAGGGAGGACTCCACTATCCAAGAAAGGCGAAGTTGAGCCATGGACGGTTGTGGAACAGGTGTAGTGGTGTCAGCTATTGGGTCAAGCATGCAAGTAAAACACTCATTACTTATAAAGAGAACTGGAGATGAATACAACAGTTGCCACAGCCACACTTTATCAACATCGGCCTACTGTTGATCAACAGAGTTAATATCTGGGTTATTTTTCCCCACGTTCTAAGAACTGGCAGTAGTGTGTTTGCTCTCTACTGGGTGGCACTACACGTAATTAGGCCCACCTAACTCTGGTTCTTTATTTTCTGTGTAATTTGTTTTAAATTAGCAAGCATTACTGATCTATTTTTAGTTAACGGAGACAGCCTCAAACTTGAGTAAGTCTGTGAAGTAATCTTCCCTAGGGCATATAGAAATTATGCTTTTAATCTTATACTTGAGCCTTTTTTTCAAAATTCTTGGTCATTATGGCTGAGTGGTAGAAAGTACCTGGTCGGTGACTAAAAACCAAACCCTGGCAATCTCGCTACCACTTAGTTCTCATGAGTGTAGTGCGAGAGGCAGCAGATCTATTATGGCTTATTCCTTCATTTATCGCGGCGATTGGAGCTTTTTAAATTCGTATCTCTGAGTTTTCTCCTTCCCTTACTCCTTTTTCTTCCTAAATGGTTAATAACATTGAAAATTGAACCGGTTCATCAAGATGAACATTAATTTGCTTCAGGTGACATATGAAAAGGGAACATTCGGTTTGACGTCTTCTTCAACTGCTAAGATTATACCAGGACGGAAGAGGGAAAATATTCCTAGGAACTTCCTAGGAACTTCCTAGGATCTTCTACTTTCTTAATTCGACTGGAGCCCAAGCAAATTTACAGGGCCCTTCTGTTGCTAAGTGCACAGATTTGGGATTTGTCTAGGACAGAACATTACTCCACATGAAGCAGTCGTGCTAACCATCTGGCCTCCATTCCATGACCAAATCGCACATGTACAAGAACTCAGCAAGTGACAAAAAGCTAATGTCACTCCAAAAGGATAAAGAACCCCCGCTGAGCTGGAGTATGTCCACACCGTTTTAGATCACCCACAAGTAACATTAAAACACTAACAACTATCGATGTAAAAGTTGAATTGCAAACTGAACTAACATGTGTGTTAACTTACCCTCGCGCTGGCGTTCCGGCTGTGGAGACGGTGAGACAGTTCTGAAGTCCATCAATGCATCTAGCAAGAGTAGTTCTACAGTGGTCACTGTAGCTGGGCCAAGGATAACAGAACGCAGACCACTGTGTGTTCGACCAGGACTTCCTGGAGGGACAGGGCTGGTCCTACCAGACGCATCCAACACCTTGTTTACTATAGAGCTACAGAGCTCCCATTGTTCAAAATTATATGCAAGCTTGGCCAAAGTCACTGCGACTGATACTTGAGTACCCGCATCTGTATCTACAAGCATAATAATGATAATATTGTTAATAATAATCATATAATAATAATTTTTGTTATTTATTATGGATAAGGAATATGCCACGTGAAGTATTAAAAGCACTTGTGTACAATGTACGTGGTATAATTACATTATATAAAAAGAAAGCTTAGTGATACACAAGCAAGCAAAATAAAATTAATTAGTATAAATCACACCAAACAAAAAGTAATTTGTAGTTACAAATAAGCATCCAAGAACACCAAAACAAAGTAAACTAATTTGT